>QTSX02004413.1:0-67653 GCA_014839935.2 Entomophthora muscae
ACTGTAAATTAAGAACCTGAATGTAAAAACGCAGGATTGTCAAATCCTTTGTCTAAATTTTTGAATCACTTTTGCAGGATAGCCTTTTTTAATTTGTTCGATTTTTTTGAGTATTTATTTGAACATTTGAAATGCAGAAACTGGTAAAGACTTTGCAAAAGCTCAAGTCAAACTGCATATTTCAATGGACAAAATGAATTAATTGGAATCAGATTTGAAGCGTTCAAACCATCAACTATTTCAACAAGCTGTGGTATGTTTTTTGGAATTGTGGGATTAAGCCAAATCAAGAACCAAATTTCAAATTGCTTTTAATGGCCACTAGTAACCTGCAACAATATCTGCATGAACTGAAATCCAAACTTAATGACAGCAAGTAACTAGGACAAATCAACCAAATCCAAGAAGCTCCACTGGATAAAATCAAATGAAAAAATCCAACTCAAACGGCGTTTAGGTGAACAAGAGAAATGAAAGGATCTAAACTGGAAATGATGGGCATTCTGCACTTTAAATCACTATTATAGGTACCAGTAAAACCACATAATGATTTATGAGCGCTCTTGATGACGCAGAAATTTTTTAAAAAAAGTTTTATTTCGGCTACGCTAGGGCCATAAAACTTCTTTTCAAGGAAGAAGGAGAGGGGAAAAAGATAAACCATTAGTTTAATAACTATGTATTCATGTATTGCTACTGATAATACTTGATTACAGTAGATTTTAAAAAATGCTAATAATAAAGTAGAATTATATATTACAATCTATCTTATCACATTGTCTTTCCTTTGGTGTATTGATAATGTGATAAGATAGATTGTAATATATAATTCTACTTTATTATTAGCGTCTTCTGAAATCTACTGTAATCAAGCATCTAAATTTTAGCCGTCCTAAAATGAAATAGGGTGATTTTTGAGAATGCCTGTGATTCCTAAAAGAATTAGCACAAATCCACTCTATATCCTTTAGCATCCTTTTTGAGACACTCATAAATTATATTTATTTCAAATTCCTTGCAATTATGATTTGAAACTTGGTTCTTGGATCTGACAATCCCGCAATTTCAGATTTGTTAATTTTTACATGATGTCCATGATTTGATTGAAATACAGGAAATCTCAAATTGTACATAAGAATCCCGCATTTCTGATTCAAATCCTGCATTTGTTTGCTGAGTTTTGTCTTTGTTAAGGTTGAGTTATCTGCTCAAGAGATTTGAATTTTGCCAATTTAAATAAACCAAAAAAAAATCAAAATAAATGGTAGATTTTATTAAATATTTTATTTTTTCACTCAGCTGAGTTGCCTACAAAAGTGATTTGAAATTTGGACCAAGGATTTGACAATCCCGCATTTTTACGTTCAGGTTCTGAATTTACAGTAGGATGAAAAGCCTACCTGTGCTACAATGTTGTAACTGTGCTGTTCTAGCAGAGTTATACGAGGAAACATTTAGAATATAGATAATAATCTTTATTGAGAGATAATGATTGTATAGTTCATGTGAATCAAGGATAGAAGGAACAAGATTGGTGATCACACGGCTGGATGACAGAAGGGGGTGGCTTCGATCCTGATAATGAGTCAAGCGCCAAATTGAGGTATCCACCATGAAGGATCATCATTTGTTAATGTTGATGGGATTTGGTAAGTCAAGTTGACTTCCTAGTTTGGCTTTGGGTGACCGGGTAATTGGATTGCGGGTCACAAACCCGCTTGGGGGGACCTTGCTGGCGGGTCAAGTCTGCGGTTTTGACAGTTTCCAAGAAGTTCTCACAAGTGTTGGCAAGAAATTTATATTACTTGAAAAGACACTACAATAAAGAAGGTTTTCACAGTATCAAAAGATACAAAAAAGTCTACTATCTATATATGTAAGAGCAATTTGAATCTAACTTCCCTTAATGATTGTAATATTCTAAATAGAGATTAGGACTCCCTCTTACCAGGATAACTTCTAAAACTTTTAAATCTTATTTGATCAGCCTATCTTAACCCAGAATTCCAGTTTCAACTCCCAGAGCTAGCATACTCATCCTAGGTGGCTTGGTGTAACTTTCTTCATTATTTCTCTTCTAATTTCTCAATAGCAATTATTTGGGATAATAAAGTGCCAGTAGAACCTTATTCCTGGAATTAACATCTCAATAAGAGAAGGTGGATCTGAAGGTCATATTTAGGGAAATGGATGAAGTTTTAGTGGGGTTTTTGCTAATATACTTGAAAAATATTCAAACTATTGCCTCCTTGCAGTGCCTGGTTGTGGCTTGTTCAAGTGTCTATTTTATGATTTGAAATGACTGGGTTCCCATTATACCCTGGATGTGACCAGCGAATCAGAGTTTTTTATTCTGGTCTTAATTTAATTTAGAATGATGAGAATTAATATTAGAATTATCAATATCATTGAATCTATTAATAGGATCACATGTCTGATTCTATTAGGGTTGATGGATGAAGTGTAATGCTGACTTTTGTTCAAATCAAGGAAAATGATTGCTTGGTCAATCAACTCAAAGAATTTGAAATTAATGACAGAGACTATATAGCTCAATTGATTTATTGATTATAATTAATAGTGTTGGAAATATGATAGATAATGGTGTAGCATATGCTTTACTATTAAATTAAAAATTTCCCTTTTTGTTGATCGATCTACTCTTAATTGAAACGATGTAGATATTAAATGGTTATTAAATCAGTTTTATAAATACTTTACATGTTTACCAAAAAGGTTATTTATAAAAAATACTAAAATCTAACATTTTATTAGAAATAGTGGGATCGAAAATAGTGGTGCTGGGAACAATGTTATCAAAAATGAGGCGGGTATCACTTTTTTGTACATCGACAGCACTTTTCGATTTTGCACCCTAAAACTAATTTCGATTTAAAGGGTTTGTAATTTTAAAGGTTGCCTATAGTTTAGTTTATAGGAACTAAAATATATCTATTTTTTATAAACTTTGATTATTAATTTTTATCATTTAAGTTGATCATATGACCTATTTTTAAGGTTCTAAAAAATTCACATGATGTCAGCTGTTTTTGTGGTTGATAGAAACTCAGTTGATGGGGAAATGGTTGATACTATGGCATCCTATGGTATCCTATTATGTTAAATTTAGCTTTAGATAGATTTTGCTATTAAATTTTCTACAACTCCATAAAAAATCAAACATAATAGCTTTGAAATGATAAACTTGCTACATCTTGATATTTTTAGTCTTTAAGCGGGGAAGTATGATTTAAATAGTATGTTGTAAATTTGAGTAGGGGTTTCTAAAGCCGCGAAGTGTGGTAAATTGGATAGAAAGAAATAGCTCCTTTTGGAAGCGATACAATTAGCTCAAAGTACATTAGTTTAAAATTATGATAACGAAACTAGCCTAAAAATTCAGCCTCTCGAAAAGGCGAAATATCAATTAGTTCATATTAAGCAGTTATTTTAATTTATAAAGTCTGCTAAGAGTCAAACATAAAACGTGTATTATTAAGGGTTGGCTGAAAGATATTTGAAGTGTCCCTAAAAGGTTTCTTTCAGATATGATTGCCTTGGATGACATGAAATGGGTTCTTTGTGAATCTTTAATTGCTTTATGATCTGACATATTCCCTAAAAGGTGATCGACGGGCTTGGCTAGGAGGCAGTGATTGAGTTGATCTTATCAAATCCATACTATTTAAATCCTCGGAATACGTTTCAATCCTCAATGAAAATCGCACTTCAATCACTAGAAAGCTTAAATGGGCTAGCTGTACCAGCCAAAACCACAGTAGCCAAGTTACAACCAAAAGAGCATCGTCCCAATATAGTACTCAAACTACTTTCGCATACTTGTCTTTACATGCATTTCAGCCATGCCTCTGCAGTATGGCATCGCAGAAGCATTGACGTCCGCCCCACTCGTCACTGTCGACTTTCACTAGACGGCACAGGCAGCATAAATGTTGAGTTGGTTGTTCCGATTAATATCCGCCAGTATATCCGTAGCGTCAGCTTTGACCACATCCTTACCAATGGCTTTGCCAACAAATCCAGAACCTTGTACTTTTCTTTAACTCCTTGTCTCCTTTCGGATAAGTTGACTCGCTAAACAAAAACCTCATTTCTAACTTCCATCGATTACAAAGACGTGCACCTATTTAAATCAAACTCTACTAACTTTGAAGCCTCAAAAATATCATTAGAGTGAAGCCTCTGATCAGGTGTACATCAAAATACAATAAAAAATTACAAAAATTAAGCTTATTAATCCAATAACTTCATCAAGATAAAACTATAAACTAAGACTAAAGCTAAAATTATACTTTAAACAAAGGTTTTTGCTATCTAATATCAGGTGTAAAGCTACATTTTATATACCCCTTTTGTATTTAAAAGAGCTTTAAAGCTTTATTTCTTAATATATTTAATATCTCTACATAAAAAGATAAATGATATAATAAGCTTTTTTGGAAAGCTGTTATATAATTATGGAATTTATAATACAGATCGAACCTAATCCTAAATATGTATTCAAATAAATTGCTGGAACTAAGGTTAGCTTGGTAAAAAGTAACACGCAGGTCCATATTTTTGTGTGTCTGCTAAGGTGTCAGACCAAATAGGTTATAATTGCATTATATTTTTTTCAAGAAAAGTAAAAGTTTTAGCATATTTAAATTTATAAAAAAATCGAGAAAAAAGAGAAGTAGCTAAATCGATCATCAAATATTAAATGAATTATAAGTACAGTTTTAGTATCCGAAAAAAATACTTTAAATAGATTTTATCAACCTTTTTCATTTAAATCTATTTGATTCCGTTATAAAAAAGACACTATAAGAAGGACATATAAGTACAAAAAATAAGATATTTCATTTATATTGTTTTTAATAATTATATACTTATAGCTATATGAGTAGCTGCCATGATAGAGACGAATAAATAAACTGTAAAATTTAGTTTTATTGGCATGCTCTCATTGGTTATTGACTTGAAAATAGATCTAACTTCTTAATTGGAGGATTAACGCTGCTGACAAGTGGGTCAATCTTGCATAAAAATAATCATATGGTAACTCATTGTATATTTAGCTTTTTGCAAGTCATGGTTGCACCTGTTGTAGGACTTTCAGTTCAAACAAAGCCGAAATGTAAGCACAATAAGTCACATAGGAGAGCAATAGCCGCCTAAAAGCTATAAATTTACTTATCTTATTTTTGAGGGTTTATATGTTCAACTATTTCAAATGCCACCAACCGGTTAACATGCTTCTATTGCCCAATTTGGCATCAAGTCAATTTCTCAATTACTTGTCCACTTATCTGTCCATTATCCAATTCTTGATCCAAGTCACTCTGCTATCTCTTGTCCAGTGATCCAACTGTGTAGTTGCCACAATTCATTTGGCTAAAAATACTGAACTATTATTTCATTAGAATCATTCTTATGCAAATCACTCTTTGAAGCCTCCACAAAGTTGCTTCCTCATCAAAATAAATATTTTTTTAAAAATAAAAAAGCATCAATTTCAAATGGACTTCTAATAACTTTTAAACACTATTTATGATTTATAATTACAATGCAATATCCATCATATAAATCCTCAATTCCTTTTTTGTATTATTTTATTTTGATGGGTATAAAAGGCTTGGTGTTGATTAATAGCTGCTAAGACAAAATTGATGGATTTTGCAAAGAAAAATAATAATTCAGATTTTTATATTTTCCCCTAAAAATATCTTTAAATTAAAGTCACTAAAATTTTCTTTTGTACTATTTGTTTTAATTTTAATGGTTTGAAAAAGTTAAATTTTATACCATAGCTTTCATTTTCCATAGTTCCATATGTTATTTAAAAGATAATATTATTGCTGTTGAGTATCCAATTGTTTCTTTCTAAATATCTTTTTAAGCTATTTCTATCTATTTGTAACTGGTTTAATTAAAAAATCCCGGGGATATTTTATTATCAATTTTCAACCTATTGTGATTAATAATTTATGCTTTTATTCAAGGTTAAAATACTTTATTATTATATTGACAATTCAAACTCACTTTCAGTTCGACTGTAGATTCAGTTCTGGTGGCAAAACGCAGGATTGTCAGCCCCTTCACCCAAATTTCAAATCAAAAATAGAAAGCTACCAATAAATAAAAAATTGACTGCAGGATTTGGGATCTGAATTGAATAAAAAATAGGAAACTAGGACAAAGAAATCCAAATCAAGAGGCTCCAAGATCACTGAAACCAAAGATAATTTTAATTTTGATAACCATGTTTAGGCACAAAAATTAAATAAAATTAAAAGTTAACCAGAGCCAGAAATAATCAATATTATGCACATCAAATCTCAGAAAAAGAATCGAAAATATATTCAACGATAACCAAGGGGAAGCAATAACTCAAACATAAACTAAAAATAAAAAGTACATACATCAAGAATGTCCCCCAAAAAAGTGAAAAAATTGAAACACTATGAAGGGTTGAAAATCAATTATATCAAATATCAAATTGCAAAAGTTGATTTCCAGAAGTTAACTTTTAAGCTAAAAGTTATTCAGCTTTTAATTTAAATATTATAGCTCTTGAAAACTTCTACTAGGCCAAAAAGACCTCACTAAATTAATTTCTGTAATAAAAAACCTAAGCTAGATAATGAAAAAGCACTTAAGTTAGCTGTTATTAGAAGAAAACCTTTTTTTTGTAGAGGCAAAATTACACTAGAATTAATATAAAGCTTTGTTAATAATCAGTATAATTCAAAACTACACAAATAAACTCTTTCGGAACTTTACTATTTTTTAAAGTTTCAATTTCATTTTAGCTTATGTAAAGCTATACTAATACTTCAGTATAAGAAAAATAAAGGATATTTCTTAAAAAATTAAGAAACATGATTTTGATTATTTTAGTTGAATAGTGATAATATTTCAATGATAAAAATCATAGAAGCTTGTCAATAAAAAACTATAAATTACACTACTTACTTATTAAAGCCATACTATACAATGTTATACTTAATAAAATATATAGTTTTTTATCTTCTTTTAATAAGCTACAGCCTTCAAGAATACTGTAAATTCAGAACCTAAACATAAAAAACGCAAATTACCAAAAATCCTTGGTCCAAATTCCAAATCACATTTGTGGGATGACCTTTTTTTAATTAAATTGAATTTTTTGTATTTTTATTTGAATATTTAGAAATACAGGAACTCAGACACTTTGCAAATTTCAAGTCAAACTCCATATTTCAAATGGACAAAAAGAATTAACTAGAATCATATTTGAAGTGTTAAAATCCATCAACCATTTTCTTTAAGCTTACTATGTTTTTTGAAAATGCTGGATTGTCAAATCCATGAACTGAATTTCAAATCATAAATGAATGCCACTAGTAAACTCAAATAATAATTGCAGGAACTGGAATCCAAATCAAATATACAGTAAGCATACTAGGAAACACCAACCCAAATCAAGAAGTTCCACCATGACCAAAATCAAATGAAGAATCCAATCTTGATGACCATGTTTAGACATAAAAATTGATTAAACTTTAAAATTATCCAAACACAGAAAGGATACAATATCATACATTTTAAATTACAGATATAGAAATTCTGTTACTATTCAAGGCTAAATAAAGAGAAAACAACAACACACAGCTAAATCAAAAATCTAAATAAATACATATCTAATCTAATCTAATATATATATATTTATTTTATTTTCATGGACAGACTATTCCATTCACAACCAGCCTGTGGGGCATCCTGTCTACAAGGGCGGCCCAGAGGGTCAAAGAATAGACCTAGAACACAACCCAAAGGAATTAATGCTGACACACAAGCCTCCCAAGGTTTCAGCACCAGTCAATCACCTCCTGTATCCCAAGACAGATCACACAGCCTGAATTCTAGACATAAGCTGCTCTCAAGGCCTGCCACAAAAGTCTCCTATACCAGGGTCACTGGGAACAATGAGGTTACTTACACCTCCACTGTGTACCCAGCTGTCACCTGGCCCTGCACTCTTGATCCCAGAGTGGCCACTTTCTGCTCCTGCATTTTTGACACCTCCTAATAGCCATTGGCCACAACTGAGGAGCCATCTGTGCCTGTTCTATGTTCAACAATTGACAGTGTCACTGAAGGTAAGAATATTCCACCTTCTACACAAAGGTCCCTGTCCCTTGTGTTGATCCTGCTATCCAGGATGCCACAGTACCATCCAGGGCTGGCATTGGTTGACAGATAGTGAGTGTGAAGCTCTCCTTGACTGCTTGAACAGGGGAATAGTGGTTCAGGATATTGCATTCTAATTTGAGCGTCACAGCCAGATATGTTGGCGACCTCAACACAAAATACAGCAACACTGGTCAAATTGCAAAATCCCCCAAGGCAAAAAGACAGCCAAAACCCTTGATGCCTATTCACATTGACACAATAAAAATGGGTAGCCAAGGATTGCCACCTGGACTCACTTGCTATCAAAGCAATGCTTGCCATCAAGTTCAGGCTTTCTATCTCCAAAGCCCTTGTCTACAATACTATGGTTAATCTTGGCTTCTGGTGGAAAGTACTGGTGATTTCTCTGTACAATAGAAACAGCAAAAAGCCAATTGAGGATCACCACATTTATGCCAAGACCTATCTGGCTCTAAAGGAGACTAGGAATGTCCAGTTCTTCTATATCAATGAATTGTCATTTTCCTCCTTTCTCAGGTCTAGGCATGGATGAGTAAAGAAGGGGTCCAAGCATGGTGTACCACATTGTGCAGCTGTCTGTTTCCAGACCTATTCAATGATACCGCTTCTTGGTCCTTATGGGTTGGATCAATATCAGATGATCAAGGGTTCCCATAACAAGGGGAAATTCCTTGATTTTCTCCAAACTTTCAAGGAGTAACTTTGGATTAATTACTGTGGAACAACTAACATTGTTGTGTTTGATAAGGCTGGGCTTCATAATGTGGATTTGCTTGTGTCCAAATTCCCCACATCAACAAAAACATATACACCTCAAGCCACTGCTTTGCTGATTATCCAATGAGACTCCTCTTCCTCCCACCCTATGATTCATTTCTGAATACAATCAAGGAGGTCTTTGGGTGGATCAAGAATAAGGTGAAGAAAGGCCTCCAACAGGACACCAAAGATCTCTTCAATATTCTTGAGGTCAGCCAATTTGCAATGTCACCTGATGTGGTGGCGGCTTTTTACAAGCACTCTGAATCATTCCTCCCCAAACCTCTTCCTTCCAAGCCAATCATATAGATGGGTATTCCTGGTTTTGCTTGTTTTTATTTTTATTTATTTTGTTTTTAATGGGGCTTGAAAAATAATAATTTATGATTTAATGACTTGACATTAGTTTGCATTCTAGAAGTAGCAACTTCTGATGTTAGTTAAATTTAACTAAATATATTAGATTCAGATATAAGTATTATTATATTACACCAAATATTTATTGATTGTACAGCTAACAACTAAATAAAACTACAAGACAAATTGATTAATTTTATTTAAATAAGTGTGAACCCTTTTTAGCACAATGCCTGTTATTTTTAAAGCCACAAATAGGACCTTGTGAGCCATTGCCTGATCCTTATCAATTTAGTGCCACCAGAGCCACCTGGCATGAAAACCAATGATTTTCATGTATCTCTTACTAATTATTACTTATGAAAAAGGTTAAGAATGGTAAATTTATTTATCAAATCATACTGAAAGGGAAAAATTTGAGTTCTCAACAAGCCATTGTTTAAAACATAATTTAATGGATAGTCCAAGTTGGGTAAATTGAGCCTATGCTTGTTAAAGTATTTATATATGAACCCAGAGTTGCTAATCAATTAAATAATTTATTTTAAAAATTGTAAGCTAATATTAAGTCTGTTTAATTTATTGTAACCAATTCATTATTATACTCTAAATAATTATATATTACTATTAAGACACAGTAGTTTAAAAGCTATGGCAACAACCAAAAATACCTCAGATTTAAACAAAATGATCCAAATTTAAACAAAATCCAAGTCATGCAAGTTTCAGGATTCAAATAATTTAAAAAATTGTTTAACAAATGAACTGTCAAACAATAAACAATGTTTCAATAGCACATTATACAAAATTATATCAAGCATCAAAGAGGAGTAGTTTAAACCACAAATGAAATGAACTGATGCACCAGTGAGATGTATGTATGCTATTCTGGAATATATTATAATCAAATCAGGATTAAACTGAGGCAACAACAGAAGGACTAAAATGAAATAAAATTTAAACAATCTAGAATTGATATTCCACAAATACAAAACAAAAAGAAGTCACACAAAATATGTAGAATTAGCAGCCTAAAATAGAAAAAGACAACTTGATAGCTAATCAATAGCTATCCAATTTAGGAACAGAAGCATTTGATTCATTTTCATGGCTCCTGATTTGTGTAAAATGGTTTTGAGAACCTTCCAAATAAGGACTCAAGATTACAATAAAAATAAATAATAAAATTTTAAACTTCTACTTTTAGTGATTTTATCCTAGGTTTTATTTTAAGATGGTTTTTAACAGCAACAACATTTTTAACGGTGCCAGCAACCAAGCAAGCAGCAGCCAAGCTAGCTTTAATGGAGGTGACACTCATAATGTGGATGCACCTGTCTACACCCAAGCCTTTGATGCAGGTAATGAGGAAGCTGACTTATACTTGAACCCCAACTCCTATGGCTTTGACTTGTTCAATAATCACTTTGCACCCAGCTCTAACCCCACTCCCTTATCTACCACCACACAAGCTGCCAACCAACAAGCTAATCAGAATGGCAACCCTGATTTGAAACAGCTTCCTGCCACCAGCAACCTGCCCCCCCTCAGCCAATCAGGCTTCAGATCTCACGGCCCAGAGCCCCAAACACATAATATTACTGCCCAAATTCTCCAAGAAATTGTGGCACTCAACCTGCGTGGTCTGTCCTGGGACTGGATTGCCACCCAATTTCAATTTACCTGAGCTACAGTAATTCTGGAATTAAACAACCTGATGAATAAGGGAAACCTTCTTGGGACAGCCAAGAAGCCCAAGAAGGCCCCAGAGTCCCAGATCAGCAAGGCCTATCTAATTATGCTTGATCTCTTACAGCAGGACCCCAAGCTTTCCCTGAACCAGGTCCAGAAGCAACTTGTGCACCATAACATATGGGTTTCTGAGTGCATGGTGAAGCTCTGGATGAACTGGAAAGTGGCTTCAATCAGGGTGTTGACCAATGTTGGCAGCAACCAATGGGATGGCAGTAAGGATTCATCATATGAGTATGTCATCAAGTCCACCCTGGTCTAATGCCTGACAAGTCTATCCAATGACATCATGTTTATATAATATTATAAGCTATCAATAGATTTTGATGATTTTGGTGAGCAAGGAAAAACCATCATAAAGAATGGAAGTGTTGTGAATACTGCTATTCACCATGTTTCAATTTTGCCTTTGGTGGGCCATTTTGAAGACAAATCTCTTGCTTTTGCTTTTGCCTCACAAAATGAGTTGATGACTGAATCAGGAAGTACAATTGTTTGGTTTCTTGATCCTGCGCAACTCACTTGCCCCACTTATGCTGGTGGCAAGTGATCCTACCGTCCTGGTAGTGTTTTGTGGTATTGCCAACCACTATATATTCCATTTTCCTATTCACCAATAAAATTAAGTTCTATTCACATTTTTGTCTTTGTGTCTTCTGTACTTCTGCGCCTCTCTCTAGCCACAACTAGTAGAGATTATTCTTCCAGGGCTGCAAGGTAAATGCATAGCCTTCCCTGTCATCTAACCAAGACTTAGTACAAATCCAATCCTAAGGTTAGGATTTCCTGTTGTGTGTCTGTGCCGCGCCTCAGAACACAACAAAAATGGTGCTCACTACAGGGGCTGTAAGCCCCTTGGTTATCCCTTTTTCATCCACGTTTTCAGGTCCTTTGCCTCCGCCTATACAAGAGTCAACTTCACCTGAAATTACCAGTCCTCCTATTGAGGAAGATATTGCCAACCAGCCTATTACCCCCACTATACTGAACCTTGGGAATGGTCCCCGCCTAGTTGCTTACCCCATGGGTACCCCTGACTTGGAGCAAGTCATGTCAGTAGCCCTTGGGATAGCCCGTGAAGGAGCCATCCCTTGCCTTCAGTTGCAGTTCAGTCGGGCTGAATACTACAAATTAATTGTGGCTCCTCAATTTCCACAACATCTCCTCTCAGCGGCTGGCTCCACTGAGCACTTACTATTGTCCTTTGTGCAGCCTGCCTTGGCCCACCACCAAATGGTGTTGGGGCTCCACGTCCAAGAAATCTTGTCTCTGCAAGCAGCGGTTACTCATCACTGGGACCAGTTTGCTGCCTACCAACAGTGGATTCATTCCCTGTTTTCCTTGGTATCTGACAATCAGCACAACTCTGTCACCTCCCAGACCCGTTTGGTTAATTCTATTGAACAAATGTGCCAGTCCATCCCTGAATACGTGAGAGAGTGTCTACACAAGTTTCACCAGCTAGAACAACCCTGGCAAACTCAAGTAGATTCCACCTTAAACACTTATCTCACTGACTTCAAACAACTTGTGCAACAGCTCAATGCATTCAGCACTTATTCCTTTGAGCAACTACAGCAGGTAGCAGACTTTGCTGTTAGTGGCCTTAATGAACTCAGTGAGGCGTTTGATCAAGAGAGAGCTGCCACTGCTGCTGCTATAGCCAAACTCCAGAGTCAAGTGAATGACTTGTCTATGCCCAAGCCAGATGTTCCGCCCTCTCCCCCTTCTGATGATTTGGCTGATTGAGAACAAAGAATATGGGACACTATTTGAGAGCTATGTACAGCTACTTGCAGTCAGGGACGTCCTGCTGAAGCTCCTCAACCTGACCCCCAGGTGCTTGAATTGACTGCTCAAGTTGCAGAGCTACAGCAAGAACTTGCCGCCCTACGTGAAATGATGGCAAATGCTGCTAGTCCAGTTGGGGTTGTTGATGAAGATAGTTGCTGCCCTGGCTTACCAGGAGCTCCTCGAATCCAATGCGCTAGGGAACTAATTGCCCTAGCTAACAAGGTGGATCAATTGAAGCAAGACCATACTGACCTGGATAGAGACGTACAAGAGATGAATGACGTGATTGACTCTGTGAATGATAGGTTTGCCCCTTGCCTCTCAGTGGGGCCATACCTTACTTCTTGACTGGCTGAGCTCTCCACAATAGTGACCACCCAAGGTCAACGCTTGGATACTACTGCACAACAGACCACTCAAGCTTTTGATACAGGTGCCTGCGCTGTTGAGACCCTGACTACCCTTGAAGAAAGTGTTTGTCAGCTGTGGGCTAGACAGCCCCCCTTGGAATCCAAAGCAGAGTTTTCCCTGCGTATAAACGTGCTCAATAGCAACAATGGTGGCCCAACTCCCAAAGCACACTTCAAGCCTACCTTTAAGCAAGTCTTTGATCCCAAAACCTCAACCATTGCAGCTTTCCTAACTATCTACAAAACTGCCATGAGACAAGCTTCAGACAAAGTTAAGAAAGAACATATTCTGACCTGTCTACATCCAACTTGCCAGGAGGTGGTGGTGCCTGAGCTGCCCTCCATTGAGACGTGGGAAGATATGAAGCAGCTTCTGATTGACAAGTTTGGTGGTGACCTTAGCCTGGAAGTAAAGAAGGACGCCTTCATGCATATTGCTTTCAAGCCTAAAGAGACGCTAGCTGAGTTTGCAGACAGATTCTACATGGAAGGACAGCAACTGATCACAAGCAGACAGTTGACAGCCCATGAAGCCTACATGGCTTGCGCTCAAGCCCTCAAGGTTAACCAACTTCTGTGCCTTCACTTCAAAGCCCATAAGGCTATGCTTTCCTCCATGAAGAGCATAAAGACGTTGTTGCAGGATATGCACCTTACCCACTCTGGAGCAGTTGTTAGGGAAGGTTGAGCTACTTCTAACTCTGGTTCATCTTCCTGTGGTCCTTGCATTCTTACCATGAACTTGCAAAATCCTCCTTGACGCCAAGGTTGCCACAACTGTGGTCAGATAGGTCATCATTCTTGAGTCTGCACCAACCCGCGGGTTGAAGGAGCTGATCCAAAAGAGCAGGCAGGAAAAGAGCAGTCAACCTAGAGGCAGAGACACTCTTGGTTGACAATTCTTCCCAGTCTCTATCAATCCCTCCCTCTATAGCTGACTCCAAGCCTGCTGATAATGAGGCTCCTCCTATCCTCCTCTTGTTTCACAATATCTCTGATGACTCTGACCTGGATGACTCTGATACTGACAACGCTGATGCATATGGGTACTCTGTTCTGGCTGTTCCTGAGACCATTACAGTCCCCTATAAATTACACTCAGGAAAGACTACAACTACCGCTAAGCCTTTGCCTGAAGCCAAAGAGATTGTCTCTTGCCCTTACCTCACTCAGGCTAAGAGGTCCCCCGTGCTAGTGGAGTTGTCAGAAGAAGCTGCCAAGGTTGCTGACGCTGTCTTCAAGAATTTATCTGTTTTGCTCCCTCTCCAGACTGTTTATAAGGAGTTCCCAGGGTTAAGATGCATGATTGAGAAGTGGGATAAGGAACTAGCAGAGGCTCAAGATATCTTGGCTGTCCTTCCCCCCTTTGGTTGCACTACCACTCAAGTAGAGATATCCATTCAAAAAGTGAAGATCAAGGCCGTTCTAGACACTGGCTTGCCAGTCAACGTTGTCTCCTCCAAGCTTGTGAAGAAACTCAAACTTGCCCCTGACCTTAATTATCACCAGTCATATGGCACAGCTGGACTGTCTATGACCCGCGCCATAGGGGCATACTCTGCTCTACCCATGCGGTTTGGCAAACTTCTTCTAGCTGTGCCAGCAGTTGTCTTGGAAAATGAGAGTTACAATCTCTTAGTTGGCACCCAGTTCCTTAGGGAATATAATGGGATAATCAACTTAAAAGATGGTTACCTCTCTATTCTGGGGTATGAAGTCCCTCTGATCTTTGAAGAGCTGGTTAAAGTTCCCGGGAAACGGCTCAAGACATGTGCCTTGGAGTATCCCACTGGGGGTTTTCAACCTCAAATATTGCACCCACTCCTCAAACATGAAATGTCCACCCATGGCTTGTCCTGCGTCTGAAGGGATCCCTCTCTTAGCCACGTCTGCTGTCACCATCCCACCTGGCTCCCAGGCCATCCTGGACTCCCAGATATCATATGAACTACCTGAACAAACCTTCTTGGAGTTGTACTCTCCCCCCTTGTTAGGACGCAACAAACCCTATCTCTGTCCAGGGATCCTAGACGTCTCCCATAAGGACCCTGTTCAGTTGTTGGTAGCCAACCTGACTGCACTCCCCATGACTGTGTCTAGGGGGCAGGTTGTTGGATATGGCAAGTTGTTGAGCGCTCCTGATGTCCTGTCTCTTCATCCCTTTGGCACGTTTCAAGATTTTAACCTACCTGAGGATGAGCCCCAAGTCCTGTCCTTGTTCACTGCGCAAGACTTTTCACAGTTGTCCCTGGTTCAACAGAAAGAGGTGCTAGACTTTCTAGACCAATTTTCTGACATCTTTGCTAAGGACAGTACCAACTATGGGTTAGCCAAAGGTGTTATCCATCAGATAGACACTGGCAACGCTCCTCCCTTCTGTGCTAAACCATATTGCTGCAGTTGTGTAGAGGACGCCCAGGTATCTAAAGAGCTCAAACAACTGTTAGACACTGGGCTGCTGGCGCCTTCCCAAAGTCCTTGGGCATCCCTGCTACTCATCTTAAAGAAGAAGGATGGGGGTCATTGTATTGTGGTGGACTATTGCCAATTGAACTCTTTGACCAAGAAGGACTTATACCCCTTGCTGCGTATTGATGATGCCCTCTGACGTCTTGGAGGCTCTAAGTTCTTCTCTGCAATGGATCTGGCATCTGGATACTGGCAAGTTGACCTATTGCCCAAGGATTGTTCAAAAGCCACGCTCATTACCTCTGAGGGGCTTTTTGAGCCTACTTGCATGCTGCAGGGACTCTGCAACGCCCCAGCCACCTTCCAAAGGGCCATGGACTCCATCCTCTGTGACTTGAAGTTGTCATGCGTCCTAGTGTACTTGGATGATATAACGGTTTTCAGCGCTACCTTCACCAATCACCTGGCTCATCTCAAGGAGGTGTTCATAAAGATTCAAGAAGCTGGCCTTAAGCTAAAACCTTCCAAGTGCGCCTTCTTCAAAGAACGTCTTGAATTCTTGGGCCATGAGGTAACCCAGACTGGGATTCGCCCAATGACTAAGAAGGTTGAAGCCATCAACAAAATGCTTCCGCCCACCAACCTGCAAGAGGTAAAAGTCTTCCTAGGGATGATGGGCTACTATAGACAATTTATCCCTGACTTTGCCAATACTAGTGAACCTCTAGTCCAGCTGCTACATAATGTCCCTTTTGAATGGACTGCCAGTCAGCAGGAAGCCTTTGAGACCCTTAAGCAAAAACTCAAAGAGGCACCAATCTTAGTGTATCCTGACTATGATAAGGAGTTCATCCTGTACACCAACGCTAGCAATCTAGCTATTGGAGCCATTCTGGCCCAGCTAGACAACAAGGGTGTAGACCATCCTGTGGCTTACACTTTCCGCGTGCTAAACAAACATGAGAAGAACTATAGTGTCACAGAGAAGGAGTGTCTTGCCGTGCTGCATGCAGTCAAGCAGTTTTGTCACTACGTATATGGTACCCACTTCACAGTTGTCACTGATCACGCTTTGCTTAAATGGTTACAACAACTGAAGGAGCCTGAAGGGCGCCTAGCTAGATGGGCCCTACATCTTCAAGGTTACAACTTCACTGTGCTCCATTGCCCTGGGATTCAACACCAGAACACTGATGGGCTCTCCAGGATGCCCATTCTTGCTTTGCATCCTGCAGAGGCTGACCAGTTATACAAACTAATTGGGTACCCTTCTTCTTGGGAAAGTGAGACAGAAGAGGTACAACTGGCCTTGTCCAAGCTATCCAAAGATACCCTCATAAACAACAATCAGCTCTTCAAGAAGGTACAAGACCAGTATCTGCCTTATGTACAACCCAGTCTTTGCCTCTTGTTGGTGTCACAAGCTCATAAAGAGACTGGGTATGGAGGCATTGCCAAGACCTTTGACTGGCTTCAAAAGAATTACTTCTGGGAGAACCTTTGCCTGCTGATCCCAGACGCCATAGCTAGCTGCCACAATTGCCAGCTGCAGAGGCCTTGAGCTGCTGCCCATGAGTTCAAATTAGTTCCCCTGCAACATGCCTTTCACACTGTCAGCATTGACGCAGTAGGTCCTCTCCCCCGCTCACGTTCTGGGTGTTGCTTTATTCTGATTGCTGTTGATCACTTCAGCAAATGGGTAGAGATACGCCCTACAAAAGACATCACAGCTAAGATAACTGCTGCCTTCCTGTTACAAGATGTTTTCTACTGCCATGGCTGTCCTCAAGTGTTGCTCTCAGATAATGGGACTAACTTCAATGCCAAGATGGTAACCTCTGTTGTCAAAGCTTTGGGGTCTCACCAGTCCTTCTCTGCCCCCTACAACCCTTCTACCAATGGGGCAGTTAAGCAGGCAAATTCAACACTGGTCTCTATCATGAGGGAGCTCACCTACTCTGACGCTGCCAACTGGGACCTATACTTACCTGCCGCTCTCTTCACATACTGCCTTAGCAAACATTGTGTTACTGGGTACTCCCCTTTTGCTATGCTTTATGGGCAAGAGGCTACTACCCCTTCACTCTTGGGGGCCCCCTGCTTACCTCTGATAAGGCCATGAATCCTGACAACCACATCAAGGATCTAGTCAACCACATAATTGATATACAGGCCACTGCCTACACTTCTGCATATGAGACTAAGATGCTTGAGCTCTCTCCCAGTAATGCTGGACGCTCCCCCCTGCCTGAGTTTGATGTTGGTGACCATGTACTTTACTATCAACACCAAGTAGGTGGTTGCGCACATAAGTTGGACTCTCTGTGGATTGGCCCTTTAGAAGTGACTTTCAAACGAGGGTCTGAATACACTGTAAAGCTCCTCTCCAGGGGCCATCCTTTTGCTCAAGTGCACACAAAGTTCCTTTGTAAATACTACCCCCTAAGGACAATCTAGGGGAGGGCAATGTTGTGAATACCGCTATTCACCATGTTTTGATTTTGCCTTTGGTGGGCCATTTCAAAGATGAATCTCTTGCTTTTGCTTTTGCCTCACAAAATGAGTTGATGACTGAATCAGGAAGTACAATTGTTTGGTTTCTTGATCCTGCGCAACTCACTTGCCCCACTCATGCTGGTGGCAAGTGATCCTACTGTCCTGGTAGTGTTTTGTGGTATTGCCAAACACTATATCTTCCATTTTTCTATTCACCAATAAAATTAAGTTCTATTCACATTTTTGTCTTTGTGTCTTCTGTACTTCCGCACCTCTCTCTAGCCACAACTAGTAGAGATTATTCTTCCAGGGCCGCAAGGTAAACACATAGCCTTCCCTGTCATCTAACCAAGACTTAGTACAAATCTAATCCTAAGGTTAGGATTTCCCGTTGTGTGTCTGTGCTGCGCCTCAGAACACAACAGGAAGGAAGAAGGTCAAGAGGGGGACTTTCATTGGTGTGTTTCTGGCTGTTTTGGCCAAGGTTTTTGTCTTCTATCAGACAAACCCTGATTTCACCAATGGCTTCAAGTACAGTCATATCCTTGATGAATTGCTCAACTCATGAGATAGCTGAAATTCCACCTACCAGGTTTTCTTGAGCCACCAGATGGAGGGTAGCTCTACCGCCCTTGAGGCCATCCAAGGACACAGGCATCAGGCCTCAGTCTACCCTGCTGGTCACGCAGACATTCATCTGGCTGATATTGTGTCCTTTAATATTGAAGAGAAAGTCCAGGAGCGCCGCCAACAGGCTTTTAGAAATCTCTATCTTGGGTCTTTGACCATGATTCTTTCTTTGGCAAACAGATGGTGCCTGACTTTTTTGTGCAAATGGTTTTCCATGTGAACATGGACAACCAATCACGCAAGAATAAGCGCCTCCACCCTGTGCCACAGCCACCTACCAGCTAATCAAGGCAATTCAGACAAGGAATATGACAAGCAGTATATGATGGCCATCACAATAAATCCTCCTGCCTCTACCCCTGCCACCACCACCACCCACCTTCCAGCCCCACCCACCCAATCCCAGACCTCACAGGCTAGCACTGCCTCTACGTCTTCCTTCCTGCACTATTCTGCCTACTAGGCATCACTCTTCCCCTCCTCATAACCTCCTTGTCACCAAACATTTTGTATTTATATTATCTTTATCTTGAATTTCAATTGTTCATGTTCTCTATGTTAATAGTTGGCTTTATTCTTTATGTTCAGCTTACTTCTATAAAATCATATATTTACTACATTGTGTATCTAGATCCAGAACACAGTCTTTTTTAGTACCCAAACACAGCCCCCTGTGAAAGTATTAACAACAATTTGGTGATCAGCTAAATTTAAATTAGAAAATCATAGGTTAACTGTTTTTAGATAAAGTTTTTACTGATCCAAATTCAAAACCTTAATGATAAACTTTAAGCAAATCAGGAGCCAAGTGATAAAATGATTGTTGTGACATAAAGGGACATTCAATAATTCTTTGATGCATGTGCGCTAATTAATATGATTGGCTGGATCTTTTGCCATTGTGTGCCATTGCTGCTGTGGCAAGTTGTTGATGGACTAGTGCCCAATCAGCTGCTGGGTTAGCACCAGTCCATCATCAACTTGCCACAGCAGCAATAGCGCACAATGGCAAAAGATCCTGCCAATCATATTAATTAGCGCACATGCATCAAAGAACTATTGAATGACCCTTTATGTCACAACAATCATTTTATCACTTGGCTCCTGATCTGCTTAAAGTTTATCATTAAGGTTTTGAATTTGGATCAGTAAAAACTATATCTAAAAACAATTAATCTATGATTTTCTAATTCAGATTTAGCTGATCACCAAATTATTGTTAATACTTTCACAAAGAGCTGTGCAAAGCTCCAAAAAATATAAAAATTAAGGAAACAATGCCAACACAAAGCAAACAACACATATTGAGTTGAGTGTAAAACATATACACAATGACTAAAAAATGGGATAATGTAGTAAATGGGAAAAGAAACAGGGATAAAGAAAGAGGCAATAGTATCAGAATAACACAGATTTTATTGGGGTGAAAGCTATAAAAACATATGGAAAAGGTAGTAAAAAATAAATGAGAGAACTCAAGAAGTTATTGAAGGACCTTGACTCAGCAATTGCTAAAATAGAGGAAATTGACTGCAAAGTCAAAGAAAAAGTGAAGTCTGCCGTCCTAACGGGTAAGAAAATTGATAAGGTGTCTGCAAAGGCTTGATGGCCAAGATGCCAGACACCTCTGAAAAACAATCAAGCATTTGCTCAACGTTAAAAAACTGTAGCCAAGGGACTCCATTTTAAGTCTTTTACCCTCTCCACGCCGTCTGTCTGGATTGACAACCCCAAGATTTATGCACATCTTAAGCCAACAAAGCAAGCCAGAGCAAAGGACACCAAAATGCTGGCGCAATTGCTTGCGCCAAGAATGGTCAAGCCTGCTGAAGCCACTGGCAAGAAGGAAACACAATAAAGTAACTGATGAGGAGTGCCTTTTGGGGAAGCTTCAAATATGGAATTTAAGAAAGAAGAGGAGTATATTTTATTGGATAATACTTTAGACTTATATAGCTTTAGCTGTGGCAGAGATTTAGTTGGATTGAACCTAGAGATTGGTCATGTGCAGGATGGGTTCAAGTCACTGGATACTTGGACAGTCATATGATATTGCTTGGTTGCCATTTACGGCATGTCAAACTGTATATTAAAAAAGGCCTCAAATCAGGCAATGACTGAATGTTAAGTGGGTTAGTGGTAGCCAGAATACTTGTACATCCAGATCCCCAACATAACCTAAAAATGAAAATTAATAAAAATTCAAAAAACTTTACCTTTTTTTAGAACAAATTGGCAGCAAAATACCCCAGGTCCTGGTCTCCTTTGTCCCTGCCACCTTTTATCCCAACTATGCTACTCATGTTGTCAGACAGCTTTTTCTGTTGCCCCCTGTTTTGTGCAAAATGGA
Source organism: Entomophthora muscae (assembly GCA_014839935.2). Lineage (NCBI taxonomy): Eukaryota > Fungi > Entomophthoromycota > Entomophthoromycetes > Entomophthorales > Entomophthoraceae > Entomophthora > Entomophthora muscae. The sequence goes on from QTSX02004413.1 coordinate 21,157, forward strand.
TGACCAAATAAACAGTATCTTTTCAATGTGGAAGGAGGCTTTAGCTGGGCTGACACACGGGAAGGGGCATCTGAGTGGGAAGTTACTGCCTACAAGAATGCTTCATTGGTCTGCCTTGACCCAGTGGTCCTCAGTGGAGTTTACTGTATAGACTCCATTGAGCTTGTTTGGAATTTCATGGAGATGCTACCATTCAAGAACATACCAGAGATAGGCTGGACACATGTGGCTTCTTGCTTCTGCTTCCTGGTGGAGCACATACTCTCTTACCTGTTAGAGAACTTTGGGCGCACAGTAGGTAAATTGGCTGTTGCAGATGAAACAGCTGTCAAGAAGACCAAAATCCGCCTGGCAGACTTTGGGCTGACCTGGAGCGCTGATTAGACAAGAGCTCCCTGCAGCTGTGGAGCTGATTTTTGCTAAACAAAAAATGAGAATAAAATAAGCACATCAAGCAAAAAACTCTGTGAGTTTACTGAAGCCTTTGCTGGGCAAAGGCTTCATCTGGTGGTTTACCTGGGGTTCCTGTTCTACTTTGGGATGAGCTACAATGTAGAGGACCTGAGTGATGTCCTTCTTGGTATTGAAAAGGCCAGGGTCTACCTAAACAGGAAGAAGGTCCCCCAGTTACAAATCAGTTGACCACGTAATCCAGGACGCCCTGGTCCTGGCTAGATTTTTCAGGTCTGCAGCTCGGCCAGAGAAGCTGCTACTACACTCCCATCTGAAAATCCTGCCTTTTACTAGCTGTGGTGATCAAGGGTCTAAAGGTAGGTTTGGTGTAGCTGAGCAGCAACTGAGAACACAACAGGACTAATATCTTCTTACTCAACAGAACCTCTATTTGTGGGCTCTGCAAGTAATCTAAGAAATGAAAGTTGTTGGTTATGTTTGTATGGTAAATAATTCTGTTTATTGGGGGTCTCTTGGGGGTCTTTTTATACTTGGAAGGAGGGGAGGGAAAATAAAGGGTGAGTCATACTGACTAGGGTCTATAATGTCAGGCACTGGGCTTATTCTTGGAGAGCTGAAACATTTTGGGGAATATACAGAGGGAAATGGGTTAGATTGGACAAGAAATGAACATTTGGACATGTGACCTGTAGTCAGGTGGTTGCAGCATATAGTAGGGCTGTCTTTGGGGAATTTAGTGTAGAATAGGGTTTCAGACTACGCTCTTTGGAGTTAACACTTTGGCAAAAAGAGGGGCAGAAGGTCAATATACCAATCTACATAATGGGCACAAGCATGGGTTGATCATTGATGCATCTGCAGCTAGCTGCAGGTGTGTCAATTAGTCTCTAATTGGAAATGCCCTTATGTGATTTGGAGGGTTACTCTTCAACGTAAAACACAAAAAAAGGGCAGCAGTTCCACTTATATTTTTCTAAACAAAGAATAGAGTACTACCATGATACTACTGAGGAGTGGCACCCTGCAACACATACCACTAATCAGGATGGGGCTCCATTCAAAAAAAGAAATTTCTGGCCCTCATAATGGCAAGTGGATGTTCACCTGAAACCAATTTAAAACAGCCAATCAATTATCAAGTGGCCTAAAGATAATCAGGGAAAAACTTAGAGGGGTGAGTCATGATAAATCAAACAATGAGCATCAAGCCAAGGTAATTGGGTAGAATAATGTATAAATAGAGGTGCCCTGGATAGTTTCCCTTAGTTAAAAAATTTCACTTTCTTCTGCTGTCTGCCGCGTCCGCAAATTGTCCGCCTCCCTGCAGGCCGCGCTAACTGCTCTCCGTCAACCCAAGCTTGAGGCCTTGGAACAGGGGTGGGCTCCTCAGTAGAGCAGGAGGAGCGTCTCTTGGAGGATCTCCCAGAGGAGGAACACAAGATTGTAAGTGCTCCTTTGACCTCTGTTGCCTTTGCCATTGCACCCAGTTGGATGCACACTACTGAGGGGTGCCAGTATCTCCAGTTAGATGAAGAGAACAAAGGGTTCAAGGCGTCCAAATCTAAAACGCCCAAGTCTCCAGGTGCCTCAGGCCCTGATGCTTATGAAGAATCCAATAGTCATTCCAATCCCAAGGATTGTAGTCCCCTGAGTCACCCTGCTTCCCTGGCTACCCAGCTTCAGCGTCTTTGTGACCTGGCCCACAGGGCAGAGGCGTCCCTGACAACCAACAATGAGCAAGCTTTGCAGGATATAATGGCCCAGGATGCTTGTGACGCAGCTGCCGTGTAGGCGGCTTCCAAGGCTCTTGTTGACAAGCAGCAGCACACAGCTCTGGAGGCAGCAGATTGTTTGGGTGCAGATAATCTCGTTGAGAACACCCTAGTTCCTTGAGTGGCCATTGAAGAGACCTTTGCCAACATGGGGCTGGACAATGTGGTCATAGCCCACCATGCTCCTGATTGCTCTGAGCGAGTCCTTGGTCCTTACAGTCAGCTGGCCATCAACGCAATCCGTCTCAATGAACAATCTGAGAACAACTATTGGGAGGTTAGGGCTGCTCTTCAGGTCAAGCCAATGGCCCACATTCTAGAACTGGTCCAAAACAAGGAAATTTATGGTTTAGTAATTCTTCAGTGAACACCTATGCATGTGTGCCTCCCATGGGGCGCCTTCCTTCTTCTTCAAATGTCATCAACATTGCACAGCTTGGGCTGGGATGTCAGGTAGCCAGGCCTGTCACCACTTGGGCAAGTCACTTGGTGGAGAACACCATGGCTATTGACACCTGTCACGCCCTTTCTTTTACCTTATCTGAGTTCAGCCAGGTGACTGCCACTTGTCCCTGCAAAATGGCAGATGTAACCTTTTCCCAAAACGCCTTGATCTTGGCAGTACTGACTTGGGGGTGGAGCAGGACATTTGCCCCATTTTTTTGTACCATGGGTTCAATGGGGCCTCTCAGAGCTGGCAGTACTGCTTGTTTGTCAACCAGGGGGGAATTGGATCCCAACTTTTACCACCAGCGGGTGCAAGCCCTCATCACCCTGGGTCTATCCATCAATCTGACCAATTGTGCCTACCTATCCCGCAAGAAGGTAGATATTGCTATCAACAATATGTGGGCTCAGCTATCCGTAGGTTGTCCTGCCAAGGGTTTCAAATCATATGAATACATGATTTAAGAAGCACTCATCTTGACTGCTATCTACACCAGCCATCATCCTCCTGAAAAATGTTGTATGTACAACTGGATGCTTCAGGCTCCAATCAGCAACCACATAGCTGCCTACAATGACAATTGCATGTTCCTTTTCTTTGTGGCCACCAAGGTCACAAATCATTACATTGGGTTCATGACCCCTCACACGCTTCATGAATAAACTTCTTACGCTTTTATCATATTTATCTTTTATATATTTTTTCTTTTTTCTGGGATAAATCCCTTTTTATTTATGCAGGCTATACCAACAATTAGTCTCTTCAACCTGATCCTATGAAGGGGTAGTAGGATACCTTACTTCATCTATCTTCTATATTGCTACATAATGTTTCCTCTGCTGCCCTATATAGAAGAGATAATAGAGAGTCTAACAGAGGATTTGTAAAGCCGCATGGCCTTACTGAGAGTTGCCCATGTAGGCAGAGGCTGGCAAGGAATGAGGAGGTTCCTTGTTAACTGCAGGCGCTGCTTTAATGAACTTGATATTTACTCTTTGATAAGTTCAACCAGAGGCAATATATCTTTTATATAAATCAAAGCTACTTTTCTCAATTACCACAAATGGACCTGTAAATATTGGGATGAGCTTGTGGGGACGTTATGAATTCTGAGCCCTAGAGACAAGTATGTGTTGGCCAATCTCAAAAATAGCCAGCTTAAGACAATGCTTTATGTCACAGGCAAACACATCATGCCAATATGTCCTCAAAGTGTTATATGCTTCATGATGCAGAGTTATTAGACCTTTGGTGAGGGCTCTCAAGTGGTCATCAGGGGATCTACCTGGATCCAATTAATAAGTTGCTAGGAGCCCAGATAGGGAGGGTTGTTTTCCATAAGCCATCTGGAAGGGAGAGCAACCAGTAGCAGTATGATTAGTTACTTGGTACACCATAAGTGCAAGGTGACTAAAGTATCCCAAGACAAGCCTGAATCTAGAATGAGATTTTTGAGGATATTCTTGAGGGTGCCATTGACTTGTACAACAGAGCCATTTGTTTTGAGGTGATACAGAGTAGATTTTTCATCCTTAATTCCCATGCCTTGTTTAATTCAGCCAGAAGCTTGCTGGTGAAATAGGTCCCATTACCTATCAAGATGATGTGTGGGCAACCATGATTGGCAATGATAGGTGATAGAAAAAAATGGGTGCTGTGCTTGGCTTTAGGGTCAGCAATAGCTTTGGCCTTGACCCATTTGCAAAAATGGTGAATGTCTACAATAAGGTATTGGTTTCTGTGACTAGTCTTATTTGGGCCTACTGGTCCTATCACATCAATGCTAACAGTGTGAAACACGTGGGAAGGGGGGTATAGTCTGTAGCTAGTGGCCTTGGGTAGGGGGCAATACTTGGAGCAAGTAATGCATTTTTGACAAAATTCAAATATGTTAGTGTATATACCTTCCCAATAACAGTTAGATGTGAGGGTTGCCATCATATGTTTTTTTCCTGAATGCCCAGTGGCTAGGTTATGAAACTGTCATAGTATGGCTAGCTGTTGAGAGGGGAAAATATAAGGCACCTATGTCCCTTGACTTTTTTTATGTAAACAGCCGTCTCTAATTGCGGTGTTATAAGAAAGTTTAGCTAGGGTTTTATGAGCCTCAGGAGGGATACTATCCCATTTGGAGGGAAAAGGAATGGGATCAAACAGGGAGTCTCCTTCAGGGGCAAGGACTGCTACTAGTGGAAGTCTAGATAATTCATTGACATTTGCCTGCTTGGCTCCAGGGCAGTGTACAAGTTTGTAGCCATATGCCTGCAATCTCACTGCCCAGAGAGCCAGTCTCCCTTCCGGGTCCTTTAGGTTAGCTAGCTACTTCAGGGAGGAATGATTAGTCATAACCTTAAAGTGGGACCCATACAGGTAGGGGCAGCACTCTTCAATACCATATAAGACTGCTAGGCTCTCTTGTTAAGCTACTGAGTAGTTTTTTTATGGACATTCAGGGTCCTAGAAAAATATCTAACAGGATGATCATGGCCTTCATCATCCAGTTGCGCAAGGACCATTCCTACTGCTACTAAACTTGCATCTGTGCACAAAATGAACTCTTTAGAGAAATCAGGATACACCAGAACTGGGGATTTGACTAAGGCTTGCTTAAGAGCCCTAAACCCAATTTGACAATTGAGATCCCATACAAATTCTACATCCTTTTTTAGGAGGAAAAAAGGGGTTGATCCAGATTTGCAAATTCTTCTATGAATTGGCAATAGTAACCAACCATGCCAAGGAAGCATTGTAGGTCCTTGACAGTGGTGCAGGAAGCTAGTTTAGAGATAGCTGTTACCTTGGCCAGATAGGAGCAATGCCTTAATTATTGATGACATAACCTAGGAACTCAAGGTTTTCCTTAGAGAAAAGACACTTCTTTGGCTTGAGTATCTTCCCTATCTTGTCTAGCCTGATAAAGACCTTCTCTAAGTCTCAAAGATGATCCTCAAATCTTTTTGAGTACACGTTGATGCCATCCAAATATACAAGGACACAGATGGACTTTAGGTTGTGTAAGATGGTGTCCATTAGCCTTTGGAAGGTGGCCGGGGTGTTGGCTAGTCCTTGCGGCATCTGGGTTTGTTAGTACAGACCATCTTCAGTCACAATGGCACATTTCTCCTGGTTTTCAACTTCCATAGGTATTTGCCAGTAGCCTGAAACAAGATCCATGACTGAGAAGAACTGCGCGCCTCCCAGCTTATCAGGGGTCATCAATCCTAGGTAAGGGATACCTATTTTTCTTGGAGATGGCATTCAACTTCCTGTAGTCAATTACCACTTAATTAGTTTCATCTTTCTTTTTTACCAGGAGCAAAGGGCTGGCCCAGAGACTATTGGATGGTAATAAGAGATTTCCTTCTAATAGTCTGTCAACTTCCTGTTGGATTATCCATTAGCCACGGGGGATCAACGGTACGCGGTCTGGAATAGGGGCTGTGCTTCCCCTGTGTTGACTTTATGGAAGCAGTTATTGGTGCAACCCAGCTTGACGTCAGAGTTGAAAAAAAGGTGCTCAGTCTTCTTGATGAGCTCCAGGAACTGTTCCTTCTGTTGCAAGTCTATGTCCCCAATTTGTTTGTCTTGTAGGATAGGTGTTATTAGGCCATGACCAGGGTCTGGTAATCCTAGCTCATACAGCAATCCAATGGAATAGGCAGAGGAGATAGATTTATCTGAGGCAATTTTTAGGAAGGCTACCCCAGAGTTGCAACCAATTTCTAGAGTAGAGGAGTGAGGGATGACCACCAGGATAGTGAGCTCATTGATGGTATTCCCTGGGATGAGATGGGTCACAACTGTAGGCAGCCCCGGACGCAGAAAACCTAGTGCTGATATTTCTCCATGCAACCCTTTATGTATGCATAGCTTGATACATGTTCCTATGATGGCTTAGGATTTAGGAGGGATACTTATACTGTCCTTTGACCAAATCAGGATAGGGTTGTTATAGTAAACAGTGGTTAGCAGCTTGCTTATTTGAGTCAAGGTGGTCTCATAGGGGATCCCTATCATCCCAGATGGGCAGGCCAGAAGGATGCATCCTCTAGGGTTCATGACTTTGGAAGAGATTCTAGGCCGGCCATCTGGTGTCAGGAGAGGGAATGCCTGGCCTAGGAGGTGAAACGTACCAGTCTTGTGATCTATGGTGGTCCCAAACTGGTCCATAATGGAGGAATCAATCAATACATCATAGTTCTTGGCTTCCAGGACTATGGCTGGGCAGGTGGCCACAGTGTCCTTGAACTTCAAGGAAACCAACAAGTATGCGCCTTTGGATCTGGCAGAATTGTTTCCTGCTATCCAAAGGTTTGGCTGCACTCAACGTCTGACAGGTAACAGAGCCTACTTATGAATTGGGAGGATAGGATTAAGGTCCGAGCGCCACTATCCAGGACAGCACAAATGAGGATGCCAATTACTTCAGTTTGTACCCATGTGCTTGAACCAACTAAGAGGCCATTTCCGCCTTCTACCTGGCAGACAAGGGGGTTCTTTTTTCCAGCTCTTTGATGGCTTTCTGTAGGGTGGGAAGATGTGGACAATACCACTTAACATAGTAGTTATGACAGTTTTTGAAAGGGCTTTGGTTATGTTGCTGATAGCAGGGTGGGTTTTCTGGAGGTTCTGAGCCTGAAGGATGTATGGCAAGGCAGGATAACCTTCAAGGGGTTTATTTTGTGGGGGGTACTTCCTTGTGGGTAGAGTCTTTTGTGCATGTGTGATTGGCCATAGCCATTATTAAAGAGTCAGGGCTAGGAAGATCAGGTGGGATCTTTTTACTAGGCAGAGACATGCTGGTCCTGTGTTCTCCGCTTAGTAGTTTTTTTGGCTTTTCTAAGGCACTATCCTCTTGTAATGTGTTGGGCAAGGTGTGTACACTGGGTTTTGAGTCAGCGGACTCTTCTTTCACATCTAGTTGGCGGTGTGGGCAGTTCCTTGCAAAGTGTCCTTTCTGTCCACACTTAAAATGTTCTTGTTCTTCCATAGGGCGTCTTTCCGCATAGAGGACTCCGTCATTGTCCTCTTCATAATCCTCCACCACATTCATTACCCGGCAGGATAGGTACACAGGGCGTGGAGCCTGGCATAGGGTATGTTGTTGGAGGGAGGCGGCTATGCAAAGCACTGCTTGGGTTGAAGTAGGTGTCAACAGCTGTGGATGGAAGACAGACAAGTGTGGGAAGGGGCAGATTGCATGTAGAAGAGCTGTTGCTGCTTCTTGGGGAGTCAGGAAGTTGATAGACATTAGGGTTTGAGCCTCAACCCTAAATCTTCTACCAAATTCTGGAAGCAACTTGTCTTTCTTCAGTGACATTTTCAAGAAATTGGCCTTCTTGTCCTCTAGCTGTTTGGGGGAACCATAGGTATCTTCAAGGATATTTTTAATTTCCTTGTAAGACCCCTTCCCTCCACTAATAGAGGCAACCACGGTAGAGAAGGTGGTTTTGTCCAGGCTATTTAATAGTTTAGCGCGGGCAACTGGTTCTGGTCTGTCTCTGGTCATAAGCTCAAACCCTTTGAGAAAGAAATGAATATTGATGGGTCCTCCTGGTTTGAACTTGATGTTTAGCTTGAGACTAGGGCCAGAGCTTGCACGAGAGTCCAATGAAGGCAGGCCAGGGTCAGAAGGGGCTGGTTCTGGAGGGCTTGTAGGGTGGTCCTGAGGGTTGGCCTGGTGGGGGTCCCGGTGGCCCTGGGGGTCCTCCAGAGAAAGCTCTAGAATAGTCTTGAGATGGAAGCAAAGGCCCAGAAGGGGTGTAAGCCCCATAGGGGTAACTTGGCTGAAAGAAAGACCCCTCTTGCGGATATGGTTGGGGGTTAGGGCCTGAGTACCTGGAAGGGGGGAGCCACCAAGGGTATTGTTGAGGATATGAGTGTCCAAGATTTGGAGGGGTCTTCCAGTGTGTGGTTGCAGGGTCTGTCCTAGGATTATTAGCAGGGGCCAGTGATGGATTGTTGGAGAGGTGCTCTCCGGGAGTTTGATTGGTGGCAGTTGGTACTGAGGTGGGGCCAGGGGTCAAGATGTCCGGGATAGGCGGGAAGGAAGTTGACATTGGGGCGGTGACCCCTGGTGTGGCCTGGGGGAAGCTTTGATATGTTCTCCAGCCGTTTGAGTACTGAACAAGGCTGTTGTGGTTTCTATTGACTCAAGAACAGAACACACTACTTCTTCCAAGGCCAAGGCAGAGGCCAATGTTGGGCTTGGTTGAGTACTATCTGATCCCCTGAGATTCATTAAGTCAAATCTATCAGTCAGGTTGGAGATCAGCAACTGTAGGCTAGAGTCCTTCTCCTTAAGAGTGGAAAGTTCTTTGTTGTAAGTGGAGGCATGGGTTGCCTGCTTCTGAGTCAGGATGGTCAGCTCCTGTTGGACGCGCTTAAGTTGGGTTGTCAATTGTTGGATGAGGCCAAGGTGTTTGGTCTGGTTGGCCTCAGTTTCCGCTTTGTGGACAGCCTGGCCTGACTGAAGCGCTTCTACCTTAGCATAGGTTGTGTCACCATCATTATCCACAACGTCCAGGTCTTTTGTGTTAGCAAAAGATCATGGTGAAGTAGGTCAAGGTTGTTCTTCAGGACCTCTAGGTCATCCTGAGTCTGGTTAACTCTAGACGCGGCATTCCCAGCCCATTGGGCGCAGGCCTCTCAGATATCTGTCAACTAGGCCTGAATGTCACTGATGTCTATATCATGCTGGTTAGAGTGGCCTTTAAGGTTGGCCACTTCTTCCACCAAGGATTGAATCACCTGCTGTTGAAGAAAGGAGTGGTCTTCAGTTATCTGTTGAGCAATAGTTACAGTGTCTGAGTGCATGGCTCCCAGAACCTCATGCTTATGTCTGATCTGGTGAAGTTGGTCTTGAAGAGGGTTACTGCTGCCTCAGTATAGTCCCTTAGTCGGTTCAGGACTGTGATGGTTTGTTCACTGCTGATACATTGTTGCTCAAGAAAATTTACCAGCACAGTTACCATAGGGTGATTAAATTGGATCAGATAGGTCTTGATCCTCCTGGTGTTGTCTATGGCAGTGGAGGTGAGAACATCCCCATTCTCACTCAGGAACTGGCAGACATGTTCCATATCTTATATGGTGGGGTCATCAGAGGGTCTAGGATGGGCAACTTGGTACATTGATAGGGGGAGCACTGGGGACAGATGGGTAAGATGGAGGAGCAGTAGGGACGGGAATAGGCTCTATATGTGAGACAAATGGGGCACAGGAGCTAGTTTATTTGAGGGTCCAACAACTTTGGGGAGGGGGCGCAGAATTTCCAGACAGAGCCCTAGGGTGGTGATGGTCTCCACTTGATGTAGATGACCAGGATGGAGTCTGAGGAAGGTTAGCGGGAGGTTCTTCATCTACCTCAAAGAAGTCCTCTACAGGGTCCTTGTCTGAGGCAAGGGAAGGGCTTTGCGGGCAGACTGAGGCTGAGTGCTGTCTTAGGGGCTCGACAGCTTAGGGGACAGAAGGGACAGAGGCAGGCAGGGAAGTTCTAGACTGGGCTTGTGGGGAAAGGTCAGAGATTGGGGCAGCAGGTTCCTTGACCTCTATAGGCAGTTAGAGAGATCCTGTGCTAGGGGCAACTTGATCCTCAGGGTGGGAGACTTCAGTGGGAGTTGAGACTTGATCAGCGTTACAGAGCCAACCCTGGCCTCTGCGTGCCGGAGTTAGGAAGGCAGGGTGCAGGGGGCTGGTGTTTTAGCAACCGTAGTTGGCAGTGGAACAATGTGGGTGGTCCATGGTTTCAGAGTCACAGGTTTGGTCCCTGGACTAGAGGTCTCCAGTAGCAGTGCAAAGGGCAGTGGCGGATACCCATGTAGTGAGCACCAGAAAATGTGGTGCTCAAGGGTCTAAAGATAGGTTGGGTGTAGCTGAGCAGCAACTGAGAACACAACAGGACTAATATCTTCTTACTCAACAGAACCTTTATTTGTGAGCTCTGCAAGAATCTAAGAAATGAAAGTTGTTGGTTATGTTTGTATGGTAAATAATTCTGTTTATTGGGGGTCTCTTGGGGGTCTTTTTATACATGGAAGGAGGTGAGGGAAAAGAAAGGGTGATTCATCCTGACTAGGGTCTATACTGTCAGGCACTAAGCTATTCTTGAAGAGCTGAAACATTTTTGGAGAATATTCAGAGGGAAAGGGCTTAGATTGGGTGGAAAGTGAACATCTGAACATGTGATCTGGGAGTCAGGTGGTTGCATCAAAAGTAGGGCTGTCTTTGGGAATTGGGTGTAGAATAGGATTTTGGACTGCTTTCCTTGAGGTTCAATGATCAGCAAATGAGGGCAGAAGGTTGATATACCAATTTACATAGTGGGCGCAAGCAATGGGTTGATTATCAATGCTCTGCGGCTAGCCACAGATATGTCAATGGGTCAATAATTGTCATATGTAAATCCTCCTGATGGGTCACTGTGATAGTCCACATGTTTGGTGGTTTGCAGGTGGGGCTAATGTTAGCCAAGAAAAAGCTTGGTTGTTTGTTGCAGGTAGAGGCCTAGTAGGGAATGATGACTACTAGGGATGGTAAGGCCTAGCTAGTAGGTGTAAAGACAATTAGAGGCAGATGTTGCCTCCACCCAGCAGAAGATATTGGCTGCTGTGGACTAGAGGTCCTTACCCAGCAGGGCCTGTGGCTGCAAAAGGGTGAAGAATGAGATAGCTACCAGGGGACTTTGTCTGTTTGAGGTGGGGAGTGATCAAGCCTGATGGGTAGTGTGTGCTACTCAGGATGAAAGATGTTTAGACCCTGGCAGGTAATGCAGGCTGCCAGGGTAGAAATGTATGCCAGCATGGTAGGGGTCTTGTCTATCAGGGCTGTGAGTTTTGGACCCCTGGCAGGTAACACAGGCTGCCAGGGAGGGATTGAGCTCTGAGGGCTCTATGTACCCCGATACTCTTACAGGAGGTCTGTGAGCAAGCATCCTACCTAATGGACTTATAGGGTGTCCTTGTTTATGTCCCCATGGGAGCTTGGGGGGAACCTGAAGTGAGCATTGGAGGGCATGGATTTTCTCAGAGCTGTCATCAAGGTGGTTTGCTTGGGGAAGCAAGCTGCAGAACTTGATGTGATCAGGACTCTGGGAAGTAGAGCTGATTACTCTGCAACTGAAAGCCCAGACTTAATTACCTGGGTGAGTAAAAACAACAACATAGGCTTTAAGGATCTATATTTGGATGGCCTAAGTGTAATGCCACTTGCAAGGGCCCAGTCAAACACCAGTTCAATGTAGACTCATTCCTGGGTCTACAAGTTCTGGTAAAAGGGACTGAGATAAAGAACCAAGGTGGTTCACAGAATCAGCAGAGAAGACTAGTGAGTTGAACTGTTTGATCACAAAGAAGGATAGTTGAAGGACTGTTGGTTCATATTGAAGTTTGGAACCAAGATGGTTCCTAGTGAGGATAAGTGGAAGGGCTCAAAGATCATGATGCAGAAGTAGCTGGTCATGATAAAGGAGTAGCCAGAGGACTGATAGGCCGTTTAAAGACTAGAAAGGAGCTTTTCTGTGAACTAAGATGAACTGTTTGCTGGTTAAGCTGAAGAGCTAGAAGATGTGGTTAAAGAGCTGGCTGAAGAACCCAAAGATGATGGTGAAGAACTAGTGGTCCGGAGAAATGAGCCAAGATTTTGCTGAATTGATTTGCCAAGGTGAGAAAATGTAGAGTGTTTTGCCTTGGTTTAGTAGTAAAATCAGGAAGGAATGTGAATAGAAGTGTGGGTAAGATATTTATTTATCAAGTTCAAAGAATAGATGAAGGTATGTTGCTATGAGAGCTGGATACAAAGTTGTTTTGGTGGGACGTTTTTCTTGGATTTTACAAGATTTGTAAATATATGGGGAAAACTTTGAAGAAGTCCAGAAAGAACAGTTTAAATAGTATTCTACTATTTAAAGTGGTTCAGGTTGAATGTAGGAAAGACTGGTGCCAGAATAATGGACCAGTTAACGCTTTGGTGCATGAAGAGTTGTTGATTTGAGCGGTTTGAGCTGTGGAAATTATTTTCCTAGCTGGATCCCAGTGGAACTTCAGAGATGGTCTATTTCCGCGCTCTGGATTAATTGGTTGAGTTCTGGCAGGTTTCCTGATGAAAATAATTGGTTGGAAGCTAAAAGCTTAAAGTATAAGTAAGGAAATAGTGAATTAATACATTAAGCTTTTGAGAAAGTAAGTATGTAAGCTTAAGTTATTATAGGAAAAAGTGAGCAGCAATGGTTTAAGCTTTTAAAGAAAGCCATTTTAAAGGCGGAGCTGTTGGGAAAAGGACACTATAAGAAGGTGGCTGGCAGGAAAGTTACAGGGTCTTTCCGGGTCTTTTTGGAGGTCTTTCCTGGGCCTTTTGAGTTTCTGCCAAGAGGTTTTTGGAAGCCTTTTGATCACTAGCAGGAGCTTGATTGGACTGACACAAGTGCAATAACAAGGCTACTGGAGCTATAAAGAGAGCTGAAGCCCACAATAATGGAGCAGGAGCCCAATAATAAGAAGCTGGATCCTAAGCGCAGCACAGAAGTCCAAGTCTAAGGAGCAGAGGTCCAAGATTAAGGTGCAGGTGTCCAAGACCAAGTACAAGGAGTCCAAGATATTGTTGAAGGACTCCAAGTATTGGCAGATCCATATTGTTTCCTTGACCCCCCAGGCCATATACCAGAAGGTTTCTAAGGGGATCTTCCTTCTGAGAGTGAATAAAAGCCCATTTTGACCCTTATACATATTTCTGAGATACATTTATCCTTACTAGAGAATGAAAATCCCTTCCAGCTAGTCCCTGGCTATGATCCAGGACACACTTTGGGGACTGGTGGACAGGAACCCCACAGTCACCAATTGGAGCATTTGCGGCTAGCCGCAGATACATTGATTGGTCATTAATTGCCATATTAAAAATCACTCCAATGGGTCACTCTCCAACGCATCTGCGGCTAGCCGCAGGTGCATCAATTAGTCTATAATCAGAAAAACTCTTATAGTTTTGGAGGGTTACTCTCCAAAGCAAAACACAAAAAGGATAGCTGTGCCCCTTATACTTTCCAAATAAAGAATAAACCTTAGTATAGTAATATTGAGGAGTGGCACCCTGCACCACATACCTCCAGATCAGGATGTGGCTTCATCCTAAAACCAGAAGATGATTTTTGTAGATGTAGTAATTTTCAAACCTTTTGAGATAAATGTATATTAGTCAGTTTAAAACACATGGGGTTAGTCACAAACAAATTTCAACTGGAACCAGTTGAAGGTTAGTTTACTAAATAAAAATTTCCATTTATTTAGGGTTGGAAAAAGTCAATCATACAACAAAAATATAGTTAAATACTGAATTCCAAAAATGAAATAGCAAACACATGGAACTCAAATTCATAGCCCTAACAATTCATTCACTTACTGAAGCATTCTACATCAAATTTGATTATTAGTGTGTGTCAAATGTTATACAAACAGAGGACACATTAGGTGCAGTCACAAAAGTGATGAACTCAAACAAAAAACAACTGTTTTTTTATAAATATTGATTATTTTTGGGACATATATTGGAAATAGTGTATTTCAGTAGGAAATCCACAAAAATTTAACAGGGAACTTAAGAATTTTTTTCAATGTATGTACATCTAAATCTGGACATTTATGTCTGAGAAAATATCTCAAAAAGGAGCACTTATTTTAATAAAAATAATTTTCTAGATTTACTTTTTTCTTTTCTGTTCTAATAGAATCTGTATTGATTTTTATTAGTATGAGTTTTTCAAGTGAAAGTAACACTTAATGAAATAAGCCTGTTGAAAAAGAGGGGATATTTTTGTTTGCAAATTGGCACACTGACTTGTGGTCAATCTAGCACCAGACCACAGGGTTCTCTGGTGCTAGATTGACCACAAGTTGGTGTGCCAATATGAAAACAAAATAAATCCTCTTTGTTACAGGCTTATTTCATTAAGTTAAACTGAGTATAATAACTGAGGTGTGTCTGGTCTGAGCCAAGCACAAATACAACACATACACACCTATTCTGATTGGCTCTGTTGTTTGGATGCGTCCATTTTGGTATAAAAATAAAATAAAAACAGTTTATCTATATAATTTATTTATTATAATTTTTATCTCTCCATATATAGTAGCATGAAACCTTGTAGTCACTACCTTTTATTTTGAATTAGACTTTTAGATTTCTATATTGGTTATTTTTGGTTGTAAATGTGCACTGTTGATCATGAGTTTGGATAAATTTGATATTTTAATTGATTCTAATCCCAAAACAGACACTCAGAATATTTATTTCCTTTTTGTATTCAAGATTTTGATAGGACACGCCATTTTGAAAACACATCTTGAAAAACACCATCTCAAAATACGCCATCTCAATTTTCTGCTATCTCAATTTATTAGTAAAAACGCCATTTTAATTTAATGGCATTTTGACTAAAAAAAACGGTTTTAAAATTTTAGATTTTTTGAACTCCAAAAATTACCCAAAAAATTCCCAAAAATAAAAATTCAAAAAACATTTTTAGGTTTTAAAAAGCCTCAGAATTTCAAATCTGCAATAAAAAATGGGGCCAATTAGTAGCAACATAGTTGCGTGAATCCCAAAAGTTAAAATAATTCCAAAAACAACTATTTTCATCTATTTTAACTACAAAATATACTTTAAAATAAGCATAGAATTGTACCAAATACTAAATAGAACTAAAATAATGATAAAAGTAAAGGAAAAAAGAGAGAAGATAAAGTAGTATTTATTGGAAATAGGCTCAAACATTAGTGGAAAGAGCAACTGAGATTGCTTGAAGATGCTCAAGCTTGCTATCCTTGGGATAGTAGGCAAAACCACCTTGCTAATTTCAGTGTACTTTTTCACTGCTTTGGTCATCTTGGGGGATCACCCTTGGTCTTCATGCCAGTCTTAAAGAGGCAAGCAGAGATGGTGTGTTGGGTTTTGAAGTGGACCATCATCTTATTTATTTGGGCTTATGAACCCTAACTCTTGTAGCAAACTGGCTATGACACCCTTCAAGGGAAGAGGTGGTCTTAATCAACCTGTCTTTGACCTGCTTGAAACAGTTCCAGGTGATTGAGTCATCACATTTTCTAATGTGGCGTGCTCCTTGGAAGATGCCAACCTATTGAGTCTCAAAATACTCAATGAACAGAGAAAAGGCTGCCTGGTTGGCCTGGATATAGGGATGACAGAGGAGGGCATCATAAAAGGCATTGGTCTCATTCTTTTGCACAAGGGCAAGGGCAGCAAAGCAATTAAAAACGTCCTTTGCTTCTTTGGTGCCTTCAGTATAGACCAGCTCATGGAGGTCAGAGCACTTTTGGAGGTGGCGGCAGAGTGCCTGCCTGAAGTGGAAGTAGCATCCCTGAGGGGAGCTCTTAAAGATACAAATAAAGGCATTTTCCTGAGCCTGTTTGAAATCCACTACCAGATATTTGTGGTAGGAAAGGCTTTCAGGCTTTTTCTTGGTTGGGGTGGGAGCATCTTCTTCTTGGGAGATGGATTTTTTCTTGCACTCTCTAGTCTCCTTGGGCTCCTCTTCAATTATTGGGAGGATTTCATCCAGTTTGGCCTTCAAAGTTGTGAGTGCCCAGACATAAGTTTCCTGCTTCTTATTTGGGAGGAAAAAGAAGACCAGGGGAAGAACCAGATTTCCAACCTGCCCATGGATATTCCAAAGCTGGCTGAAGAGCTTTGAGAAGGTTGAGAAAGTTCCATCTGCAAGCCAGGTCTTGCACTTGAAGAGGTTGCACAGATCCTGGCTTGTTGCAAAGCAGATGATACACTCTGGGGAATGTTGATCATCATCATGAAGAAGGAATCTCTCCTCATGGCAAGATAGTTTTTGCTCCTCAGTAATGATCAATTGGTCAATGGAGCTTGTACTGACACCTTCAGTGCTCATAGCGTATCTCTGATCAGTAAATTATCTCTTTAATTTTGAGGTGCCACCAACAGTTGCTAGTTGGGTATCATTTAAATTAAGGAGTACATTGTTGACAACCTCAGTTGCAGTTTGATCCTTTGTGGTTGGGATCACCTGGCAAAGAAACTAGCAGATAAGTTGATAGAGAGGGTCAAAAGGCTCAGTGCAGTTGTGGTTAAAAGTAAGGGCCTTAAATCTGGTGAACCCATATGTAGTAAGTCTGACAGGGCAGCCAACATTATCACATTTGAAATGATGTAGTGGATGGGCTTCTTCTTGTCATTACAGCTGAAGCTGCAGCCCTTGTAGAAAAAGCCGGCACCCCCTTTCTTTATCATAATTGGATAGCTGATAGGGTATGTTGTTGGCACAGCAAAGGTGTCATTTTGGTTGCATACATTGTGGATGAAGTTAAGATCCCAGAGCTCAAATGGCTCATCTACAGGAGCACCAGGCTCAGGCTCCTCTTCATCCTCAGGCTCTGAAGTGGGGTCATAATGGCAATTGAAGTTGAACAACTTCTCTTGAGGGTCAGAGGGGGAGTAAAAAATGGAGAGTGAGGAGGGGTAGGACTGTTTCCCTCTTGTTCAGGTGATAGAGTTGGGGTCTTGGGGGGAGCTTTGGCCTTAGAAGGCTGCTTCTTTGGGGTAGTCTTAGCCTTTTTGGCCTTGTGCAGAGTGATTTTGGACTTTGAGGCCTTGGGCGCAGCTTTGGCAGTTGACTTGGGAGGCATCTAAAAGTGAATTAGTATCAAAATACAAGCAATTTGGAGGTTGTTTTTAAAGAGAAAAATGAGAATGTTTTTAATATAAAAGTATCAATTTTTTACATAAAATTGTAGAGTCAATTAAAAACTATAGACTATCAAAATTTTAATGTTTTTTATTTTTTAAAAGTAAATTTTTTTATTAGTAACGCAAGTATGCAAAACTTTGAATTTGACTGAAAACTTGCTTTTGAAATTTCGTTTTTGAAGTGACGTAATTGAGGTGCTGTAGCTCAAAAACATAGCGTTTTTGATCATTTTTTATATTAAATTAACAAATCTACAGTGGAGCTACCTCAACCAGGCCAAAGAGTAAAACTTTAATTTCTCAAAAACTAGCTTATACAACTGGAGTTAAAAAGTATCTTGTTGTTTAAAGGAGATCAAAAAATATATAGTTGCAAAGTTTCATATGTTTTCTTACATTTCTTATTAATATGGTATTTGACGCAAATATGTACTTTTGAAAAGTGGAAAGCAAGAATTGCAGTGGGGAATTGATATAGCGTAGCCTGGCATCATAGGTAATTTCCCTTTATTTTCCCCTATTGATTGTGCGCATTGAATTAATTGGGTGATATGAAACTTGGTGGAATTTGAAGTGACATAAATTGAAATGGCGTAATCACCCTTTCCATATTAAAATCACTATTAAAATATTTTATCAATAGAACCCTTATCAACATATCCATGTATAATAAAGTTATAAATTACATATAACAAAACTGGTTTTTTTACCCAGCAATGACAATCACTAGAAGGACTATCATAGTGGTGTATATTTAGGTTGTTCTTATTATAAGTGTCTTAGACTAATACTATAGGAACATCTTCTGGCACTATACAACAGGATTTTTTTAATTTAGGTATAAGCTTATTTTAGTTTAAGATAAATGGCGTAATTTGAAATTACGTAAAGTCAAGATGGCGTAAACATGCCCCACACTAAGTGATTTCATATGTAAATAAAGTTAGCAAAATAAGATTTAACTAGTCTGACTCAAAGTGATGGAATTGAGATGGCGTAAATTTGAGATGTTGCATTATAAAGGTATATGTAAATTTTAACTATTTTATTGTTTATTTTTTTTTGTGATTCAAAATCACTAACACAAAAAACGCCATCTCAAATTAAATTTGAGATGTTGTTTTTTGAGATGCTGTTTTTAAAATGGTGTTTCCTACCAAGATTTCATTCTTAATTAGGATGCTATGGTAACAGTATTATAGATTCATTCATACATTTTGATATTTTATATTTACATTCTCAGATTCAGTTGCTATTGAAGCTTGCTGTTGGATTGAGTTTGAAACTTTTTTGACTGAATTTCATGAGTTCACCAAAAAAATAGTAAACATAGTAGATGCATTCTGTGACTGAAACTAATGCATTCTAGTGTTTGGTACACTTTTTGTTGAATTGTTAATCATTTGTCCTCAGTTTGAATAGGTTGTTGTATGATTGGACATTTTCTTCAAATAACGCTCATTTTCTGTGAAATTATCTTCTATTTATATCTATAAAGTTGAGATTAGTTTTGTGACTGAGCCCATGCGTTCTAAACTGATTAATGTATATTTATCTCAACAGGTTTAAAAAACTGCTGTAATATATATTGATCTTGTTAAGGAAATATATTCATATTTCTATATCAAATTTTAAGTGAATATAATTAAGTGAATTGTGGGCATCAAAATTTTAGTTGTCCTATAACAGAATCAGGTAGTTATTCAATAATACCAATGGTTTTTTAAAAGAATTGGTGTGAATCCACACTAAACCATTTAATTATGTTTTATGATATTTTTTAAAAAAAGTTCAAATTCATCTTATTTGTACTTTTAAATTTGGGTCTTGGATCTGAAAATCTTGCAATTTTGTAATTTTTAATTATTTTATGTTATCTTTACCTTTCTTGAACAAAAGAAAGAAAAAAAAATCATGCATTAGAATTCTCATTTCTGACTCACGTATCCTGATTTGCTTGATAATTTTTGTCTTAAAAAATTGAGCTATCTACTCTTGTTTTAGAATTTTTACTTTTAAATAAATAAAAAAATGTCAAAATAGATGGCTAGTCTTATTAATATTTTATTTCTAACTAATATGAGTTGCTTGTAATTGGGATCTAAAATTTGGGCAAATTATTTGGCAATCCCATATTTTTGCCAATATTCTATGAGTCTACAGTATTGACTCCCAAATCATTGAGCTAGTTTAAGGGATAAATAAAAGTGATGAGATATTACAGGGCTGGAAGAAAGTTTTACAAGAAAATTTTGTCACACAAAATTTAAATTATAAAGCAATAAATACATACCAAGTGTCAGGAAATCCTGATTAATTAGGGTTGTCTGATAGCTTTCTTTGTCACAATAGCCACTGACAGAAATAGAGAGAAAGCTGCCAAAAAAAACTCTATTTCAGGTAAAATGTATAGGGCTTCAAGATTTATTGAAACCCTTAATATTATGTTAAACAATTCAGATCTAAATATTTGATTTCTCTATTTGAGATCTACTTGAGACATCCCAGATCACCTTAATTAGCTTTTTGAATAATTATAAAGAACATGAATTGATTCTAGAAGACAATGGTAAATTTACTACTATCAGGGAACAAATTTGAGATATTAAGTTAAAGAAAACAAAGATCAATAGATAAGCTCCTCTCAATTGACATCTAATTCACCAAGAAGTTAGACAGAGTGTCAGGGAGCCATCCTGTGGCAGGGTTGGGAGAACTGGCGGGCAGACGCCCGCAGGCCTAGTGGGAAGAGACCACCACAGGATGTGAACTAACTTTACAACATGTGATAAATGTTCTGAGCAGGGCCCAGGGACCATTGACAGGAACCATGTAATCAACCAGGCCTATGAGTGTTATGTAAAAGACACCAAACGTTTGGGTGGAGGTTGATTCATTATAGTCACTGTTTCTTGTGGATGATTGGGCCAGGGAGAAGGGGAGGAGTCATGGGCACTAAGTATAAAGGCAGAAAGCTTTACTTGTTGCAGAATAATAGTGGCTTCTTGATGTACCAGGTGCCTTCAC
The DNA here is from genome assembly GCA_014839935.2 of Entomophthora muscae. Classification (NCBI taxonomy): domain Eukaryota; kingdom Fungi; phylum Entomophthoromycota; class Entomophthoromycetes; order Entomophthorales; family Entomophthoraceae; genus Entomophthora; species Entomophthora muscae. The sequence continues at coordinate 41,542 of QTSX02004413.1, forward strand.
GTACAATAAGTTCAGGCTCTCTGATTTAAATTTGGGGCCATAAATTTGATTTCTTCTAATTTAAACTTGGAGTAAGCAGGATTTGGTGGATATTCTATAAAATGTAACAGGCCAAAGGTTGCTCCTGGTAGATATTATAAATTGGATGGCTTGTCTGCTGTTTCTTTGGGTTGGCTGGCAAAAGGGACAGAGTTGCATAAATCAGTCTGCAAATAAAAAAGGGCTGAAATTAGTTATGGAATGACCTGAGTGAACCAATAGTTCATAAAACTTTTTTTAAAAAAGGACAATAAGCAAGTTCCTGGCAGCCCCAGAGTATAAGTATGCCCATCAGCAATGGGAAATTTTTACAAAATTCTTTGGACCAGGTGATGATATTCACCAGGGCTTGGAAATCCTTGGTGGCATCTAGAGTAGATGAGTCATCATTGGCTGGGCTAGAACAGGAGATATTGTTTCCTTTTTTGAGACATGAGATTTGACATCATTTGGTGGCCCTTGTTCTCAGGAAATTTAGGCAGTACTCTATAAGTGGTGGTCTAGGTTATTACAGGGATATTGCTTGGACCAGTGCTTCTATTAGCTAAGCTAAAAAATCCCTCAAAGGGCAATGTTTGATTGTAGAAAGCGCCTCATAGGTAGGTTTCAGAGGTTTCTTTGAGGTCAAGTCTGTCCTTGATTCTAGCTCAGAAAAACATGGGCAGCCAGCAACAGAGCTTGCAGGCTGGCGGCCTGTAGGGGTTTGAGGTTCAAATCCCAGGAATGGGGTTTCAACTTGAGGATCAGTAATGATTTACTGTCACTTGTGACACAAAGCATCAACTGTTTGATTTTTATTACACCAATAATAAGACAGGATGATGCTCAATGAGTCCCACCATTTTGAGCACAAAAACACCTGAGGATTATCTGTACTGAATAGTAAAAGCTAAGTAGAATAATAAAAAATTATTCTAAACCACAATTGGGATTGTAATTACAACTATGGGGGTTATATTACAAAGCTTGGGGATGATGGGCTGACTAAAAAGAGTTAGTAGCAATCAGTTGCCATCTGGAAATAGAGCCCTTGATTCATAAAAACCCTTTCAAAGTGGAGTTGTGAGGTAGAAAATTTAGACCTTAGCATAGTAATGAAGAAGACATATCTGATTATTGTCAAGTAGATCTAAAGTCAAACTTTATTGCATCTAGAATCCTTCCGAGCCACCTTTCCCAAAGCTGTTAGTGTCCAGTCTTTTAACTAAAGGAATCCTTCCTCTTAGTTCCTCCAGTGGCTGTAGGACAGAAGCCAACTTGTCATTGTTTACCACCACCACCAATAGGAAGTACATATGTCATTGAACAGAACAACTCATATGAGCAAATCCTTAAAATGTCTTTAAATTGACTTAATAAAAACCCAGAAAATTCAAGATCACAAAACCTTGACACCATGCTTACACTTTAAAAATTGTTTCATAGGTATAATTTAATTTTTAACTTAAAAGCTTAAAAAAAGTTAAAAAAATCATATCATTAAGATCAATTATTTAAGTCCGAAAGCCATCCTTGAACTGTTAAAATAACAAAAATAATCTTGAGATTTTTGACATGAAATATTTTTATTCAAAATGGGTTAATCATGCCAGTTGCTATGTAACTGGTTCACCTTATAAATTTATTATATTAAATTATTTTAAGAGAATAAAAAGTGGATATAATGTTAGACCTATCATAGGATGACCGGTAAAACACCCTTGGTGAATTGTGGGATACAGCGTTAACTGAGGTGTTGATTCAAGTTGCAACAGCAGCAGTATTGGTGTGATTATTTAAACCATCCTTAGTCTGAATAAAAGGTTGATGTGTCATTTTGGATATATATTTTCCAATAGCCACTAGCATATTGTACCTTTTCTGATATGCTCATCTATTTTTTGAGCTCTTGTCATAATTTACCCAGATAGATGAGTTGAAGAGCTTCCATATAATGTAATTGCATCCTTGGCCGTGACAAAGATAGTTCTTTTAAATTGATAATGAAGTAAATTAATTTTGAAATTCAATGCTAATTTATTATATATTTTCTGGTTTATATACAATACAATATTGATTTTTATTATAGATGATTATTAAAAAGCTGTAATTTAAGCCTAATACCTAAATGATATAAAATAAAAATATTTTATAGATTAGTTATAGTATAGTAAAAAATGTGGTTATAGATTTAAGGACAATGAATAATTTATTCTTAAAGATGATGGAAAGGCAAACAAAATTTTATATTTATGATTGTGACAATTTCTTGAATAATGAAAACTCTGAGTGTATTTTGCTTTCTCAGATTTGAGCTAGTAATTGGTTTCATTAAAATGGGTGTCACATACTCGAAAGTAGATAGATAGTTTCTCTGATGTATTTTGAATAATAACAACTAACATAATTTATATTGATTATTTATTTAAGCTATTTTAAGAAAGACAAAAATATGAGGTAAATTCTATGTTGTACTTTTATTAAGGCATTTGATAATTAATAACATGCCTAAAGATTCTTTTTATTTCAATATTTTTAATAATTTTTCATATGAAACATCCCTTTAAGAATCTCCACAGATAATATGGTTAGTAGATGTGAGCAATGGAATATCTTTTATTTTTTTAATTATAAAACTCTATTGAAAGGTCATAATTTTCAAGCCAAATATGTAATGATAAAGTATGTTCTATATATTGTGGATTGAGCTATATTCATTGCTAATCCTTATCTGAAAAGAGAGTTCAATGCTTCTAGAGGCAAAACTTTTAATTTACTGTTTCAAATAGTCAGATTGAGTTTAGCCTTTACATATGATGCACTAATAGTACAACACTAGATTAGAGTTGTGGCAGGCAATTTCCAAGAAGATTTAAATTTAACTTTATTTTGGGTCCCTAAGACTAGAAAATATTATTTTTCCTTGAAAATTCCAGATGCTGATTTTATCATGCTCCTCTGGAATTTGGCTCCACTTGATTGTCATCTGGTGAGAAATCTGGGCTGAAACTAATGTCAAAACAGCAGGATCAACCGGCCAGCAAGGTTCCAAGTAAGCAGGGTTGTGACCTGCCATCCAAGTATCCGGTCACTCAAAGCCAAACTAGGAAGTTAACTCAAATTTCCAAATACAACATGAAAAAATAATGATCCCTTACAGTGGATACCTTGTTTTAGCGCTTGACTCATTACCAGGATCAGGCCACCCCCTTTCCCATACCACTGTGTGATTAACACAATCATGTTCCTGTTATTCATAGTTCACATCAACTATATAATCATTATCTCTCAATAAAAGATATTATCTAGTTTTCAAATATTTTTCCCTTGTAACTCTGCTAAAATAGCACAGTTACAACATTGGTAGCACAGGTAAGTTCTCCATCCTACCATATCCCCCAAAATTCCGCCTGCTGTCTGTACTTGCTGTGGTAAATAAAATCCTTGATAAAATCATGTCTAGTCTCCTGCTGGACTGGGCACTGTACACACATGGTGCCAAGATACCTGAAAGCTTTGTGCTTTGTCATAACACAGTGATTCTGCTTCCTGCCTTCAATGCCCTGTAGGCACAGGGGTTCTTCCAAGAACCTTCCATTACTCCTCAAGCGCTGATGAAGACATGATGCCAGCCTATGTGGCCCAGAGACTTCAAAGTGCTACCTTGGAACCTTTTGCTGGAGCCAACAACAACAACATTGCAGCATGGATTCAATCTGCCCAGAGCAAGCTGGCACAAATGGAATGCCCACAATATTTCAGGATTGCAGATATCTTCATCCAATTGACACACAACACTGGTACCTGGTGCAAAAAGTGGCATGAAGAATACACCAAAAAAGACTGGGACACCTTCAAGCAGGACTTCTTGGCAGAGTTTGTGCTAAAGGATACCACACTTATGATTATACGCAAATTGAAGAACCTCATCCAAACAGGCACAGTAAAATAGCTCACCCAAGCATACAAGGAGCTTTGACTATGTGCCCCCGCAAACATGGCCTTTGATACTTCAGCTACCCATCTCATATACTACAACACACTCAAGTTACACTTAATGAGACATATAAACCTGGTCCAAGTGACCAAATACAAAGTCTGTATTGTGAGGCAGAGAAAGCAGAAAAAACATACAATGCTCTCCACAAGGCGCAAACTGGGAGGAGAGAGCAACCCAAGGACTCTCACTCAATTGGACGCTTTTACTGTCCACCTCCTGGGAATAATAATAACAACAACTTGAGCCATAACCCCACAGGCTCAAATGGACATGGAAGCAGGAACACCAGGCAGTCAAATTGTACCCCTTTTTGTATCACTGCCACACAAGACAATCATAATAAGGAAAAAAACCTGGGGAGAGCATCAATCAAGCCAAGCTCTCCCTGCACAGCTCCTGAATTGCCCAACAATGAGTACCGCCCCAAGGATGTGGACCAGTGTCCAATAATCCAAGTGCTCTCAGAGGACCCAGTACTTTACACCATTGCCAGATACTCCAATAAACTGATGTCCTACCCCTTTTGATTTTGCAGTTACACAGGCTCAGTACTCCTGGACTCAGTTGCAGACCAAACCCTAGTCAACAGCAGCTTTATAGACAAGTTCAAGCTGACCACCAATACTTTGCAGATTAAAAACGTGGTTTTAGTAGATGAACATCACAATGCTGTGACAAGGGAAACTGCCCCCTTCTCTGTCATGCTAGAGAACCTGCACTCCACCATCCAGGGTCCTGTCATCAATTTTCCCAAATTTTACATTGTGCTGGGACTGGACTGGTTGCAGAGGAACAACCTGCATGTGGACTGGGCAACCTCAGTATTGACCATCAAGTGTGAAGGCGTCAATCACCAGATCTATTCTGACTCAGTGGACCAGCTCCTGCGCAATAACGTTTTTGTGGGTATTAAAAAGACCCTCAATGAAAAGGAGAACCTCAAGGCAATTGACTGGGGATCCTGCCAGTAAAAGATTATAAATTTCAAGGACCACCAGTATATCACTACCCCTCAGGATTGTGAAATTGTAGCCCACCTCACAGAAATCTTCAAAGAGGCTCTACCAGGGTTACCACCAGAGAAACACATCCAGCACTCCATCTAACTCAAAGGAGCTGTACCTAAGATGCAACCCATCTACTGCCTTACCCCAAATAAAGACAACACCCTACATGCTTACTTCAAGGAGGCATTAGAAAAAAGTCTTATCCTCCCCTCACAGTCTCCTTTGGTGATGCTGTATGCTTTGTGGCAAAGAAATATGGTACTCTGCTCTTAGTCAAGGGCTACTAATCCAGAAAAAAAGTTGCTATCAAGAATTGTTAACCACTATCACTCATTGATAACCTCTTTGATGCCTTGGAAAGCACCACAGTCTTCTCCAAGATTGACCTAACAGCAGGCTACAATAAGATCTGTATTAAGGAGGAAGATATACCCAAAACAGCCTTCTGCACTAAGTACAGATCATGCAAGTACATGGTGCTCATTTTTGGGATGGCAAACACCCCATCAACAATTGTGACCTTCATGAACAAGGTGTTTGCCCCCCACATTGGAAACCATGCCCTGGTATACCTGGATGACATAATCATCTACAGCACTTTTATAGAACAACTTCACAAGGACCTGGAGGCAGTCTTTGCCACACTGGCATAACACAAACTGCTAGCCAAGCCCTCCAGATGCCAATACTTTTGCAAAAAAAGCCCTTCCTGGGGCACTTAGTTTCAAAGGATGACATCAAGCCTGACAACCAGTAAATCCAGGCCATTTGCAAAATGCCACCCCCAAAGGACAAGTCAGAGCTCCGCACATTCCTGGGAATGGTTGCCTACATACAACAGTTCATCCCCAACTGTGTCATCCTGACTGCCTCCTTATTGTCATAACAGGCGCCAAATCCAAGTTTGTATGGACCCCCAATGTGACCTTTGCTTCAGAAGTCTCAAGAAGCTCACTACTGCACCCATTTTACAATATCCCAAACATGATGGGAAATTCAAATGGAGACAAATGCCTCTGACATGTCCATTGGGGAGTACTACAAATCAATAACAGTGATGATATCGTAAAATATGCAGCCTGTGTGCTGATTTATAAGAATAGTTAGTCTAATACTTCTTTATCTTAATACTATACCTGTTGTGGTATAGTGACAGCCTGGGTAAGGACAGAAGAATACAAGAAGATAATAAGACAAAACTGGTGTTTATTATGATAGTATTGCACTTATATAGTGTGAGGCGGGGGAATAGCCACCAGGGGAAGGGAGGCACAGACAGAAGGACTTCCCTAATGGAGGAGAGTTGATTAGCACAGCAGAAAGTCCCACACAAGAGAACAACTGGTTTCACGTGGCTTTCCTTAAGGAGGCAGATATAAATAACTTTTTTGGTCTATTATTAACCTCAGAAGTAAAGCCTGTGCCTTATGCACTTTTGAAAGGCGCTTTGAACACTTGTTTTAGAGGCGTTTTAAATGTCTTTATCCCCAGTAAAATCAGGACACAATAAAGCAATTGCGCAACTGTTCTGTTGCTTGATTCCTAGATAGATGACTTAATGTCTAATCCATTCAATCTGCGACATTTCCCTTCACTGGATTAGACAACAGGGTCAATAATAGCTTGGCGTCTCTAGGTAGCGGCTATGGTGTTGGGGTCAATCATATCTCTTGTTAGATGGGGGTTTGTTGCCCAATCCTTGGTCATTGGATTTGCAGATCTGTAGGTAACCAGTTGTGTTTAATGGCTGCCATTCAGGTGGTAGAACAGTTGGTGTGGTACTGGAAGAGTCTTGTCAGTCTCCAATAAACACCTTGCTCTTTTGTTCTTATTCCTCATACTTTGGTGCAACTTTATTGCAAACAGGACATTAATCCATGGAATTTTTTAATTGGGCTTTTGTTTTTTTTGGGTAGTTGTCCTCATTGGGGCTTACTCTTGGTCACTAGGAGCAGCACACATATACTGAGTATGTACTCTAGTGATCAATTGCCCAGAATGGGGCTCCTTAAGGGTGTAGGAGTTGGGGCCAGTCTTCTGGATGACTTGAACTAGGCCTTGCCAAAGGGAGGTAAGTTTGGATTCACGGCTGTACCCTCTATTGCTGAAGAAGTAGACTGAGTCTCCTACCAGGTAAGTGGGTAAGGTGAGGCATTTAGATGCAGCTTGTTCTAGGTCCTGCAACTTATGGTTCAAGTTTACAGTGTAGGCCTCTTATTGCAAGCAAGTAAGATTTTGAACCAGCTTGTTGAGGTACGCCTCTGGGGACACAGCCAGGCTGGGCTTTACCAAGGAATAGAGTAAAGGGGGAAGTCCTGGTTGCCAGCCGTAGAGCAGTTGGAAGGGCGGCTTGTCAGTGGCACAATGGTACCCAATGTTATATGAAAAGGTGGCTGCAGGCAGGAAGGTATCCCATTTGGTCTCATGTTGGTGACTGAGCTTTCAGAGTATCTGGACCAGGCTCCCATTAGTGCGCTCTACCATGCCATTTGTCTGTGGGTGATAAGGAGTGGATAGTGTCCCATGAATTCCCATCAGTTGGTTGAGGCAGGGGATGATATAACTGGTGAAGTTGGTACCATTATCTGTCAGCAGAATCTGGGGGCAAGCATGTTTGTATATAATATTCTCCAGGATGAACGTGGCTGTCACCAGTGCAGATTGGTTGGGAATTACCTTGGCATCTACCCATTTAGTCAGATGGTTAACAGCCACAATGATGAACTTTTTGCAACTGTTGGTAGCTGGCAGGGGGCCCACTACATCAATGGCTACAGTGTGGAAGGCAAACCCAGGGCGTACAAGTCTGTGTTGGAACTTGACAACCTTAGGTCTCTCAATGTTGCAGTGATGACAGTTGGCTATTGTATCTACTACGTCAGTGTGCATTCCTTCCCAGAAGCAGTGCTGCTGTAGCAGAGCTAACATCTTCTGTATGCCACCATGGCCAGTAGTCTTGTGAGCAGCCACCACTGAGTCCATGCGTAGGGATGGGCATATGTTGGGTAGCCAAGAGTCTCCACAAAGCTTCAGGAGTTGTCCCTTAGAGACCTTGGTATCAACAGTTAGCTTCTTGAGAGCTCTCTGTATCTCTACCAGCTCCTCCCCCCACAAAGAAGGATCCTCCATAGGCTTGTCATAGAGAATGTCAGCCATGGGGGATACTAAAGCAACAGTGGGAAGGCGGGAGAGATACTCAGCATTCTGGTGGGCTGCTCTGGCTTGATGAATGATTTTGTAGTCATAAGCCTGAAGTTTAATGGCCCAACGCACCAGACGTCCTTTGGGGTCCTTGAGGGTCTTCAGCCATTGCAAGGAGGCATGGTCTGTTACAACTGTGAAATGTACCCCATGGAGATAGACTCTGAATTGTTGGTAGGAGTATATCACAGCCAGACACTCTTGTTTGGTGACAGTGTAGTTCCTCTTGTGAACATTAAGCGTACAAAAGCAGTATCCAACAGGGTGTTCAAGTCCGTCGGAGTCCAGTTGGGAGAGAACACCCCCAATTGCAGTCAGACTAGCATCTGTATGAACCACAAACAGCTTGGCAAAGTCAGGGTAGGCCAGTACAGGAGCTGCAGTCAGTGTTTCCTTGAGAGCAGCACTTGCTGTCTTGCAGGCCAGGCCCCAGAAGAAGCCCACATCAGCTTGAAGGAGTTGGAACAGTGTATTGCCCAGGGAAGCAAGGTTGGGGATAAAGTGGCAATAATAGCCAACCAACCCCAGTAAGACCTGGATGTCCCTCTTGCTTACAGGCACCTGCATCTTCTTAATGGCCTCTACCTTGAGAGTTACAGGACAGGGGCCATCACAACTGATGATGAACCCAAGGAATTCCAAGTGCTCATTAAAGAAGTTGCATTTCTTTGGATTCAGCTTAAGTGTAGCAGCCAACAGACGTTTGAACACTTCTTCCAGGGGTTCCAGGTGTTTGTTATAGATGCAAGAGAAGACGTTAATGTCATCCAGATAGACCAGGGCACATGAGGGCTTGAGGTTCCCCATCACAGCGTCCATAGCTTGTTGGAAGGTGGCTGGGGCATTAGAGAGACCCTGAGACATCCTGATAGGTTGGAACAGCCTTTGGTTGGCAAGGATGGTACACTTCTCTGGGTCATCTGGAGGGAGATCAATCTGCCAGTAGCCAGGTATCAGGTCCATGGCCAGGAAGAACTTGGATGTGGGGACCCAGTAGGCAAGATCTTCTGGCATTCTCACAGTGCAAGAATCCAACATTTCTGATTGAGAGGCAAAGTCAACCAGCAGAGGGGCATCAGAAGGCTCTGTTGTAAAGGAACAACAAGTGCCAGGGTCAGGCACAGGTTATCAGGGGGGAGAGTAATGGGGGGAGAGGAGGGAGGTGGAACCACAAATGCAGCCAAGGATTTCTCCTTATCCTGGCTGCTTAGTAGTTTTTTGAGTGATCCTCATTGTACTCCTCAATGCCAGAATCATCAGTGAATTCTTCCTTGCTCTGACTAGCCTGAGTTTTAGTTGCTTCAGAATCATCAGGAGTGATAGAGAGATTGCTATCAGGTTCCCAGGGAGACTCCAGGGTACTTGCTGAAGGTGCAATGAAGGAGACATCACGTTCATTGCTTCTGTGACAGTGGTGGGAGCCAGGAAGGGGCAATGTAGTAAGGATCTTCTGAGAGGGGAAACTATCAGCTTTAGCATTAACATGCAATTCCATTAGAGTATCAGGGATACTAATTGCTGAGTCATCTTCAAGGTGCTTGCTTAGTTGGTCCTAAAGAGAGTCAAGGAGACCACATTGAGCATCCAACTCATCTAGCCACTCTTTCTTTTCCTGAAAGGCTAGAACTAATTCCTCTTCCAGAAATCACATCTGTCTTTCTTGAGCCTTTATAGTATCCTGAAGAGCAGAGAATTTCATGGTGTAGCTATTATAGTTTATTCCAGCTTGGGAGTTTTCTGTTGATAATCATAGGACTCCAGGGAATCATTCTGATTCATCTGGGTGGGTACCAAGGAAGAAAGTACATGTTCTATCTTGCTCATCCATAGAGCCATTCCATAGTAGGAGTGAACAGCTTCTGATATATTTTGAGCAAGGTTTGGGGGCCAGAGCAGGGGCCAGAGCAGCATTCAGTTTGGAGGGTTCCAGAATTAAGAGAGATTCCATCTGGAGAACAACCAGAAGAAGAAGTAGGAGAATATTGACAGCATACTTCCTTCGCCAAGGCAGGCTTAAAGGAGCAGGAGACGCAGTTTATGCCAGTTGCTTCAGCCATGGGGTCAGGCTGGACTGGTATCAAGGAGGTAAGGGATTTTTCAATGGAGTTCATCCAGGAGATCATACTTGATTGGAAGCTGGCAATTTTCAAAAGTTGTTGGCAGTTAGGCAACCACTGGCTTAGTCCTGGTGGACCATAGGAAGAGCCATTAAGTCTACCAGATAGAGAGCCAGAAGCAGTGAAGGTTGATACTGGAGTGAGTTGGGCAGAAGGAGCTGCAGGTATAGGCAAGGACATCTCTCCCTTCACAAAAACAAGGCCACTGGGGTAGGAAGAGAGGAAGCTGTGTTTTGTAGAAGTCATGAGCGCCAATGTCGTAAAATATGCAGCCTGTGTGCTGATTTCTAAGAATAGTTAGTCTACTACTCCTTTATCTTAATACTATACCTGCTATGGTATAGTGACAGCCTGGGTAAGGACAGAAGAATATAAGAAGATAATAAGACAAAACTGGTGTTTATTATGATAGTATTGCACTTATTTAGTGTGAGGCGGGGGAATAGCCACCAGGGGAAGGGAGGCACAGACAGAAGGACTTCCCTAATGGAGGAGAGTGGATTGGCACAGAAGAAAGTCCCATGCAAGAGAACAACCGGTTTCATGTGGCTTTCCTTAAGGTGGCAGATATAAATAACTTTGTTGTTCTATTATTAACCTTGGAAGTAAAGCCTGTGCCTTATGCGCATTCAAAAGGCGCTTTAAACACCTGTTTTAGAGGCGTTTTAAATGTCTTTATCCCCAGTAAAATCAGGACGCAATAAAGCAATTGCACAACCGTTCTGTTGCTTGATTCTTAGATGGACAACTTAATGTCTAATCCATTCAATCTGCAACAGATGGCAACTTCCTTCCCATAGCTTACAAATCATGCAAACATACAGACGGTGAGTGCCAATACCCTATACACGACAAGGAATTGCTGGCCAATGTGCATTGTTTGGTCAAATGGTGTTTTTACTTAGTACAACAGAGATAATTCACAGCGTTGACCAACCACAAGTCACTCATATATTTCAAAATCCAGGCAAACCTCTCCCTCCAACAAGTAAGGTTTATGGAACTTGTAGAAAGATTAAAAATTATCATACAATAGAGACCTGGTACAGAACTTGCCATGGCAGATGCACTCTTGCACCAGTACATTAGAGCCACAAGAGGCAAGAATAGGCTCAAACCAGACTGGCCTCTCCTGGTGCTCCAGAAAAAGAACAAGGGCTTCCCCCTGGTTCAACAGATATAAAAAAGAAACTGTCATTAAGAACAATCATTTATTTGCAGATGTGTATAGACCCTATATCACAAAATAACCAACATAACCAACATTCCTTACATCACTACACATCAGCAAGTGGACACCATCCTATGTTACCACAGAGACCTAGGACATACCAAAAGCTGCAACCTCTACAAATTTCTTAAACACAAAGAATGGTGGCCAATCCTATACCAGGATATTGAGGAAGTCTTAGACCAATGCAAAGTATGTGAGAAATTGGCGTAAAGTGATACCTCACCTAAATCAGTACTACCTATTTTCTTGCAACTATCCTTCAAGGTGTGGGCCCTAGACATCAAAGGCCCCATGCCAGGAAAGCATAATGAAAAGGAGTACATCATTACCACAATAGACTTTGCCACACAATGGCCAGTAGCCCAAGCAGTAAAGACACACACTGGCAATGACATGTGGCGGTTCATAGGAAAAGAAATAATCAGCAAGTTTGGAAAGCCAGAACTCCTGATAACTGATGGAGGCAAAGATTTGACCTCCAAAGACATCAACATATACCTCACCAAGAATGGGGTCAATCACACTGTGACAACATCTTACCACCCTCAGGCCAATAGACATGTGGAGCATCTAAATGGTAGCCTCTTGCAAGCCTTGGCCAAGCTCACTGCCAGGAGACCTAAGGACTGGTACAAGCAGCTACCAACTTAATTTCTTGTATGCTGGACCTGCGTGAAAAGATCCACCGGGAAAAGCTCCTTTGAGTTATTTTATGGCACACAACCCAACATCATCCAAGTACTATTAGGACCCAAGCTAGAAATACCCAGAAAATTTCCACCCCACTTGGATCCCCAAGTCATACAGGACAACAGCAACTAGTTAGAAAGAGAAGAAAAATGCCTACAGAATACCTTTTTCACCATCCAAAACAGACATGAGTTTGGTGATAAGGTCTGGGTGATGAATACCAAAAAGAGTAAATTACAGCCAGAAAAGTGGGTCCTGCTATTATCCTAAAGGTAAGCAAAAACAACACTTACCTTGTTTAAGGACTTGGAAGGCACAAACAAGACAAGATCCTCCATCACAACCAGCTAAGATCATGTAAAGCCAGTGTGACAGTCCACATGTTTGGTGATTTGCAGTTGGGGCTAATGTTGACCAAGTTAAAGTTTGGTTGTTTGTTGAAGGTAAAGGCCTAGTAGGGAATAATGCTACTAGGGAAGGTAAGGCCTAGCTAGTAGGTGTAAAGATTACTAGAGGCAGATGATGTTTCCACCCAGCAGAAGATATTTGCTGCTATGGTCTAGAGGTCCTCACCCAGCAGGGAACTGTGGCTGCTTGGGGTGAGGAATGAGATAGCTCAGCAGGGAACTTTAGCTGTTTGGGGTGGGGAGTGATCAAGCCTGATGGGTAGTGTGTGCTACTCAGGATGGAAGATGTTTAGACCCTGGCAGGTAATGCAGGCTGCCAGGGTAGAAGTGTATGCCAGCATGGTAGGGGTCTTGTCTATCAGGGCTGTGAGTTTTGGACCCCTGGCAGGTAGCGCGGGCTTCCAGGGAGGGGAAGAGCTCTGAGGTCTCTACATACCCTGATATGCTTACAGAAGGTCTGTGAGCAAGCATCCTACCTAACAGACTGGTAGGGTGCCCTCGTTTATGCCCCTATGGGAGCTTTGGGGAGAACCCAAAGTGAGCATTGGAGGGCATAGATTTGCTCAGAGGTGTCACCAAGGCAATTTGCTTGAGTAAGCAGCTGCAGAACTTAGTGTGATCAGGCCTCTGGGAAGTAAAGTGGATTACTTTTCAACTGAAAGCCCAGACTTAGTCACCTGGGTGAGTAAAAACAACGGCATAGACTTTGATGATCTATAGTTGAATGGCCTAAGTGGATTGCCACTTGCAAGGGCCCAGTCAAACGCCAGTTCAATGAGAATCATGCCTGGGTCTACAGGTTCTGGTAACAGGAATTGAGATAAAGAACCAAGGTGGTTCACGGAATCAGCAGAGAAGACTAGTAAGAAGGACTGTTTGATCACAGTGAAGACTAGTTGAGGGACTGTTGGTTCGTATTGAAGTTTGGAACCAAAAATGGTTCATTGTGCAGGTGAAACCAAGATGGTTCCTAGTGAGGAGTAGCTGGAGGACTGATGATGGAAGTAAGCTGTTGAAAGACTGGAATGAGCTGTTTGTTATCTAAGACGGACTGATTTCTGGTTAAGCTGAAGAGCTGGAAGATGTGGTTGAAGATCATGATGCAGTATTAGCTGATCATGATACCGGAGCTGGCTGAAGGACCAGCAATGATGATGAAGAACTGGTAGTCCAGAGAAATGAGCCAAGATTTTGCCAAATCAATTTGCCAAGGTGAAGTAATTTGGATAAAAGTGTGGGTTGAAAGCAGGGAAGACTGGTGCTGGAAAAATGGACCTGTTAACGCTTTGATGCGCAAAGAGTTGTTGCTTTAAGCAGTTTGAGCAGTGGAAATCGATTTCCTAGTTGGATTGTGGTGTAACTTAAGAAATAGTTTAAATTTGCGCTCTGCATTCATTGGTTGAGTTCTGGCATGTTTCCTGATGAATATGACTGGTTGGAAGCCAAAATCTTAAAGATAAAAGTGAGGAAATAGTGAATTAATACTTTAAGCTTTTGGGAAAGTGAGTATGTAAGCTTAAGTATTATAGGAAAAAGTGAGTGACAATGCTTTAAGCTTTTAAAGAAAGCCATTTTGAAGGCAGAACCGTTGGGAAATGGATTCTATAAGAAGGAAGCTAGCTGGAAAGTTACAAGGTCTTTCTGGGTCTTTGACAGAGTCTTTTCCGGATCTTTTAGTTTCTGCCAAAAGGTTTTTGGAAGCCTTTAAATTGCTAGAAGGAGCTTGGTTGGACTTATACAAGTGGAATAACAAGGTCACTAGAGCTATAAAGAGAGCTGAAGCCCAAGATAATGCAGCAGGAGCCCAAGAAAAAGGAGCTGGATCCTAAGCAGGGCGCAGGAGTCTAATTCTAAGGTGCAGAAGTCCAAGTTTAAGAAGCAAAGCTCCAAGTCTAAGGAGCAGAAGTCCAAGACTAAGGAGCAGGAGTGTCACGAGTGACAAACTCTTATCAACTATGCTTATTGAAAAGCCTCAATTACGGGATTTGAACACTGGCTCCCTGTGGGCCGCCTGCAGTTTTTTGGGCTCAAACCAGAGCAAGATGTGACTTCAGAAAATCCTTTGAAGCTTGATGAATCAAATTCACCTACATCAATACTTCTCACGCTAAAGGTTCCTGATAACTTGACCAATCAGCGGGCAGTTCCAGTCACAGATCCCAAAATAACTCAGACCCACGCAGAAGGGGAAACAGAGAACCTTCCCATAGAACGCGGGCCACCCAGAGACGACCAATCTCACAACCTGACTAGGAAATTTGAGCATTCTCAGTTTGAGCCAGCCAATGGAATAACCCCCACAATTGATGCCACCAAAGACTGGGAAGACCTGGTAAAAGGGAAAACCCGGGCCAAGAGAATTTATGAAAGGTTCACCATGACAGATGGGCATACTTATACCCTGGACTGCCAGGAAGATGCCCATTGCCATTCTTGCAATAAAGTTACATGAACCTTTGGTTCAACCAGATCATACCTATTTGTTATTAGTTCTACTTCATTTACAGCCTACGTCTTGCAGTTCTGTGCCCCACATTCACCTACCCCAATAAACCGCAGACCAACCACCTGACCTTTACTGTCTACCAGGAGCTCCCTTTGGGCCATTACATTTCACCAAGACCCACCCAACCCTGCGTATTTGGAGTTTACTCTGGAGGAAATCCTAATCCACGACCCAGAGGCTAGAACCAGAGAGACTGAGACCGTTTACAGAGAAGGAACCAAAGTCACCATACCTCCCCTGCTATTCTGCGACAAGTACAACTACTTGCCTGCATATTTGGTTCCAATGACACCACCCCCTCACTCCACAGCCCAACCGCCCGCAAGAATGCATTGCCACTACTGAATGCACTTCCATCCAGATATTTGGGGTGATGTATATCACCCTCACCAGATTGATTGATTCTATGGTGCCTGTAAGCAGACCTTGGGCAGTTCTCAGAAAATTGTTATCTTATATTGTGAAGTTAGCCCCAATCTTGTGGTGGGCTCTCCCTGCTGGGCCTGCGGGCCGGCTGCCCGCAAGTTCTCAGAAACCCCCCACTGGTTGGATCCCTGACAAGGAGTCCAAGACCAAGTACAAGGAGTCCAAGATATTTTTGGAGAACACCAGCTATTGGCAAACCTATATTGTTTCCCTTCCCCCTGGGCCATAAACCAGAAGGTTTATAAGGGGATCTTCCTTCTGAGAGTGAATAAAAGCCCATTTTGACCCCTATACATATTTCTGAGATAAATTTTCCCTTGCTAGAGAATGACAACCCCTTCCAGCTGGTCCCTGGCTATGACCCAGGACACACTTTGGGGACTGGTGGACAGGAATCCCAAAGCAAGGCAAAAACAGCAGAGACTTTCCTACCTGTCACCAAACAACAACTAATACATTATGTTGCCCAGCCTCCCAACAACCTCCCTGGAAACCTGCCCCTGGGGGAGCACAACTTTCAGCCGGGGGGGGGTCAAAACAGCAGGCTTGATGTCACAGATCCTGGATGGATTAGGAAATAAAACATCTACTTAGGGATTGAGCAATAAAACAATTTCCCAATTGGCTTATCTTGATATGGCTTTGGCAGGGTTAAATACATTAAAAACGCCTTAAAACAGGTGTTCAAAGCGTACTTTGACTGCACATCAAGTGCAGGCTTTACTTCCAAGGTTATAAATAGGAAAACAAAAGTATTGACATTTGCCTTTATTAGGCAAGGCACATGAAATCAGTTGTTTCATTGTGTGGCTCTTTCTACTGTGCCTTTCCACTCTCCTTCTTTTGGAAATTCCTTCTACCTGTGCCTCATTTCCCCTGATGGAAATTCCCCCACCTCTTCATATATAATTGCAGCACTATCTAAATAAATACCAGTTTTATCATTTTATACTTAAATTCTTGTCCTTACCCAGGCTGTCACTATATCAATAACAGGTATAGTATTAAGAGTTAGGAGCCTGACTAACTAACTAATTGTAGAAAATAGTATCCTATATTGCTACAAATACAACACTCAACACACCAACAAGGTTTTGAGTAAGCAGGTTTGTGACCTGTAATCCAATTATCCAGTCACTCGGAGCCAGACTAGGAAGTCAACTCAAATTTCCAAATCCAATAACATGAAAAAATGATGATCCCTTACAGTGGATACCTTGTTTTGGCGCTTGACTCACTACCAGAATCAGGCCGCCCTCTTTCCCATCCCATTGTGTGATCAATGCAACCATGTTCCTGTTATCCATGGTTCACATCAACTATATAATTATTATCTCTCAATAAAGAATATTATCTAATTTCCAAATATTTTCACCCTTGTAACTATGCTAAAACAGCACAGTTACAACACTAAGGGAGTGTAGCCGGAGCAAAAAAAATCAAAAACATCATATTTAATATAAATAATTGATCTTGATTTAACTTTTTATTTAAAATTTTACTAGAATCTTATTTATAAAAATAAATTGTAAAAATTGTCTGGTACCACCTATTTTTGATAGGATCAGGAAAAACATATCTTTCACTGGTGTCTTAAAAAATGACACAATTCCAGCAAGTTTAGAAGTCACCTGGATCTGCAAGGACTGGGTCCAAATTCAGCCAGAAATTTGCTTAAAAAGCAGACATTGTACCAAATCTAGCACAACACTATACTATATATCCCTTTTAGAAGCAACAATTTATAACTAATGAGCTCAGATCTAAGTTTTTTTACGAGAATAGTAGATTTCTAGCTATCCTATTTCTGCCTACCCTTATCTAATCCAAAAGCAATTATTTTTGTTGCGTTTCTTTTATTTCCTCTTATATTGGTATTTCTCCTATATTCCTGAAGGGTACTTAAAAGGTTTAATTCCTACTTTCTCGATGTCTTAGTGTACTTTGCAACAAATCATTAGCCAGATATTTCTATATTTTCATTAATTCTCACTTGAGCGATTTATAGATATGGCCCCCATTCGAGGTATTAAAATATAATTTCTGGTTATCTAGTTATAGGATACTTCAGTGATGCAGTTGAGGGAGCTTACTAAACGGGTGATATGAAGCCATGTTATATCAACGCTTCAGCCAATAAAGTCAAGATTATAAAATTGGTGTACTTAGCTTGCAATGCAAAACTATTGTTATGATAACATTATTCATAAGCGCTTAGTGATACAGCACTAATGCTATATTAGACGTTATAATCAATTGCTTATCAAGGATTGATTGGTCTTTACTTTTCCATTAATAGCAACCTACATGGACTGAGTTCCCCTTGGATTTAAAGTATTTCGGTTTACTGGACTGTGAACTCATGCGCTGAACTGAGCCACATGCACCGCATTCACGTCTTCAGCCAAATGCAAATCTATAAGTAGGCACAAGCACTTGCTGTGAGTTCAAGCGTGTATGATCAGCTCATATGAATAGGTTTCAAATTTACATATCACGGAATTGACATGCAGCTGTTCTCTATGCATAGCCCATCTTATTTTGTAAAGATTGACTCACTTGATGTAGTTGGCACTGGAATAAAAATAAGGAGCTGCCTTTCCACGATTGCCAAAAGCCCAGGGTATTACGATTTTAGTCGATAAGTTATTCCATAGCTCATTAAGTTGATAAGAAAGATAATATGTAGTATGTACGGTGACCGAAATTTGGGTTGACAGGAACTTTGCTTAAACCAGGACTCTCCATTTTAAATCAAATCACAATAAATGCCATAATAATCCTTCTCTTTTTAATCGATGCAATTGAAATCTGTGGTCCCTATTTAACATCAATATTTAAGAGTACTTGGCTTGCTTTACGCCCAGCAAATTTACTGCCCCAATGATGTTTAATAATTGGTTGGAACTATTACATCATAGATACTTGATACCGTTAATAAAAATTAAAACAATCAATCATTTATTTTCAAGAGCATTGCGTCATTGTATATATAATCACGCAAGAATCTTCCAGAAGCACATATAAGGTTGGCAGATCTTAACATTGTATCGTTACATAAATAGGATAGGATTAAATGACATTAATAATTTTTGTAGTAAAAATATTTTGGTACAACTAGTCATCTTGATTGGAATGCTTGTTTACCCAAATTGGTAGTTTTACGCGGGTGCCCCAGCCATTTAAAATTTAAAACATTAATCTTAAGTTGCATGCCAGAACCCATGCTCGATTCAAGATAGCATTGATTCTGAATATTGTTACATAATTTTAACCAATCATTTTCGATGCATCATTTTTGATGATCTCAAGATTCTATTCGACTTTTTATAATTTTTATTTTAAAGTTGTTGTCCTTTGTAATGAATTTGATTTATTGAATTCTAAATCTGCAATAATAGCTTAATGCGCTTTTTAGACTCAGCTTTACGTCTGCTACTAAAAGAGGCTTTAAGCCGAGAGCGACTGTAAAAGCAACATTTCAAATGAACAGAGCTTATGAATTTAACAACTCTTCTCATAGCCAGTCTAGTAACCAGCGTCGAGATCCCTGACTGCATCGTCTCTGCAGCAGATGGGATTGTCCCCGTGCTCGTCCAGCTGGAAGCTCCAACTAGAGAGATAAACAATATCAGATCTATGAAGTTATCAAGCAACAAGAAATCACTAAAACTGGTGGCCAACTTGCAGCAGTTTTCCTCGACCTCCCAGAAGGATCTTGTTGAATATCTGGATAAACTATACCAGCAAGAAAGAGTCGATGACTATCGCTCGTACTTCATCTCAAATACGATTGCAGTTGACATTGACAAGGAATTCATCCCAACGATTTCTAAATTCAATGGCGTCAAAGAAATTGGATGCAACTTTGTTCCAGCGTCTCGTAAAAAAAGAAGCTTAGACGATGCACAAAGCTCACATCTTTCTTTTGCGTACCCCGAGTATGGAATCGATATCATACCCACTCCCCTTGGACACCCTTCTTTTTATGGCCCAGGAATCCTCCAAATGAAGGTCCATGAAATCGAAGACAGCATCTTTAAGAAGGCCGCGTCTCTTGTCATTGGCATACTAGACACAGGGTTTGACTTTACTCACCAGGCGCTTAATGAGAGTTACAAGGGAAACAAAGGAGACTATTATGACCACAACTATACTTTCTTTGATGGCACCAGAACACTTGATGAAATCACCAGCAGTAATGATAACTTTAGACATGGCACAAGAGTCATTTCTCTAGCAGTTGGGAAGAAGCCCTTGGGAATCTCACCAAAATCAAAATGGATTGCCTGCAAAGCATTAGAAGGCCGGTATGCCCCAACCGAGGATTACCTCAGCTGCCTGCAGTTTCTTCTTGCCCCAACCGACATCGAAGGAAATTCCCCCAATGCTTTACTTAGGCCCCACGTAATTACAAATTCTTGGGGGTGCAAAAAGAAGAGAATTGCTTTACTACCCCTATCAAATATGCCAGTCATGTACATTGTGTCGCTGGAATATTTAAAGTGGTGGCAGCTGGAAATAATGGGCAAAAAAACATGTGGGACTATATCATTTCCTTCACCAGAAAACAAACACTTGTTTGTTGTGGCAGGATTGAATCGGAACTCCGTTGAGGGTCTTGAATGGAGCTCAGTTGGTCCAAGTAAGTTTAGAAAGAATGTCATAGATGTAGCAGCCTCAGGGCAATATGTCCTTGCTGCAAGTCCCGATAATAAATATTTTTATGTGAGTGGCACGTCTTATGCCTCACCTCTTGTTGCAGGGGGTTCACTTCTCGTTATGGCAGCGTGTCCATCTCTCCAACGAAACCCCCGAGACTTGTCTTGGGTATTAAGAAATTCAGCAATCCCTCTATATTCAAATTTGACCTGTGGAGGAGATAGCACAAAAACAGTTCCCAATAATGAATTTGGCTATGACTTAGTGGATATCAAAGAAGCGATCAAGCTATGTGGACAAACCCACGGCTTTGAAAAAACCAAAGGCAAGCTTTAATTTTAAAGGTCGTTTCCCTTGTGCTGTTTTTTATTGGTGTAATACGCCATCTAGAAAGCTCCATCTAGAAAGACACCATCTCAAATTTTTTTGGGATGGCATCGGGATTTACATCAGCAAAAATTAAAAAAATTTAAGAAATTTATTAAAAGGTTCTTTTTTACATATTGGTTTCTAATACAGCATCTCAAAAAAACTCATCTAGAAAACCTATCACAAATTAAAATTAAAAAAGTGTTATCCAAATAAGGGTTTTTGATTATAAAAACACTTAATAAAAACTCTATGCCAAGATTTTGAGTTCTTGAAGAAGAGTTATGATTTTTATTAAAGGAATTATGCATGTTGATATTGGGAGCTCTGTGTGGAGACATATGTGCTTCCAATTGGTGTAGTGATGATTGTAGCAACTGGCAGGGTTCCATTGTTGCTGGAGCCAAGTTTGGGAGAGATTCTGTGGTCAAAGGACATGACACTAGCAGCTTTGGGCAGAGGTGGTTTGGCAGGATCTGAAAGTATCAATACTACACTCCTATTTTATACTTGACACTACTACTATTTGACAAGTTGCAATGTTAGTGATTATTATTTGTCTGGGTTAAATTTGCCTTGATCTGGTGTTCTGCTGTTAGTTGATCAAGGGAGACAATTAGCAAGGAAATCTTTGAGTCAAAGGGCAAGGCACTGATAAGCTGACGTAAACCAGAAGGATGTCACAAAGAGATCCTGGAGTAACTGACTAGAGAGGTATGGTTACTATGATACTACTGTAAAAGCCTTTCTATAGTAATATGAGATGGATTGTTTTTATTTGTCTGCCTTCTAAGTGATCTTAGAAGGGCTTTTTACAGTGTAGTGGGCTGCAGTCAGACTAGCATCTAGCTGCGGCAAACTCTTACTAGCTGGTCTATCATCCACAAGCTACTAGCTTCAACCCCCAGAGTTGGATTACAAACCTGAATAATGGTTTTGGAATGAGGAAAAATTATATACTTCATTTTTCCTCTTTAGCATAAGAATCTCCTTGACTCAGTTGCAACCAACTGTCATGCTTTTTGCATTACAGCACCACAATTATTTGATATTATAGGGCACAGGACATTTGCTTGAATACAGTCATATGTGAGGATATTAGTAGTATTGTATCAGAAGAGCCAGGATCAAATGGAAACATAATTATTGTCAAGTAATGGCATCTGATCACGCAGAAGTACTTAAAGATTAAGGTAAGGGTCAACCAGATTAAAAGGTGATTTTATTGTAATTGGTTAATTCTTCTTATACCTTCTCAAAATTTAATCCCTGGGCTGTTACCAATGTATTCTATGATATTCTAACAGACCCCTAATTTGGGTAATTATTAATCTAGGTTTAGCGCTTATTGCATATCAACCAATAGAATATTTTCATCTTCACCCAGCACAGGTGGCCCTTGCTGGAGTGAAATAGTTTAGTTGCTTCAGGATCACTTCCTACTATCCTAAAAATACTTCAGGTTCAATGCTTAATAGTATAATTAATATGGGAATTCAAGATTATGGGGAATAAAACCCAGTGCCTTGGTGCTCAATGTAAAAGTAAGGGGGTGTAATGGTGCCTGTAGATTTACCAAGTGACACAGTGGCAAATCATGTACTAGTTAAGTGCTGCAGCAGCGCTTATCATTAGCTGATTTATGGTTCAGGTCAGCAGACTACTTCTGATTTAATATACATGTATTTTATACTATTAATTTATGGAATTGGTTGCTGAAGTCCTAATATGTGAGCTCTGTCATAATTGGCATCATTGCTTGATCAAAATCCTAACACCAACTAAGTTGACATCCATTGGAAAGGGACCTGTCTTGTGCTTGGTCTAATGTACACTGCACAGGGTGGTCCTCTTTCCCATTTCTTGGTGAAACAGGATGTTTTAATACTCTTTCTTTATTCTATCTAGCAGAAGCACCTCTGCTTTTGGAATCCCAAATGACTTGCACTTAATTATTGAAGCTTCTGGATTGACCAATGATCTTTGACCCAGAATGTCTCAAGTATCTTCTGAATTGAAAATCTATAATTGGCTTGATAAAGTTTTGTCATCATCTGGAATAGATGTCTCACTTCAGACAGTGGCCCATCTAATGTTAGCCCTAGTTATGAGGATATGGATCAGTCAACCCTGATAGATCATAATTTCCTGAAACTCTAAAATTTTCCATCACAAAAAATACCATCTAGAAAGACACCATCTAGAATCAAATAGTAATTATACTTTTTGTGGTAAATCCAAACATTTCCTTTATTAACTGGGAATAAAGCTTTTATTTTTTAAGACCCCACATAATAAATAAACTCAAATTAGCACTACTTTGATATTATTATCTCTCTGTAACACAGCCATTAAAACCCCACTTTTATTGTATTGGTTATATTACTTAATATAGAAGGATATGTAATATTGGGTTTCAGCATTGAAATATTTCATTAATGACTTTACATATGAAAGGGTGGTGATTCCATTAACTGGAACTTCTATAATCAGGTTAAGAAAAGCGTAAATAGAATCACCTCATCACTTGAAGAATGGTACAATCAATTTTGCTGCCTGGTTAAGGTAAAGAAGCCAAGATTAATTGTAATTATCAACAAGCTGAAGATCTGGTATGTACATGGGGACCAGCTTTACCCTCAGACCATCAAAAGCAAGCTGTTGTATCCAAGCATGCAGACCAGCAGGTCAAGTTTGCAAGTGTTACTAAGGAGGTTTTGATTTATTACACCAGAGAAGGCTGCCTTACTCATCTCAAAGGCATTGCCAAGTCTCTTGAGGTAGAAGCCTGATTAATTTACTCTTCTATTAAACAATTTACTTGTAAATATTGAATTTTTACTTTATTTTTAGTATATAGATGCAAAACTATGGACAAAATTCAATATGGAAATATCACAGTTTTGGGGTATGTTTGTTTGGGAGCTTTGTGTGCTATAGTTTCTAATAGATAACCCCACATTTTATTTCATATTTAAACCCTTGGATGATTTGAGTCTAGATATGTGTTTTATATATTAGTTTTGAAATATTTTTGAGCCTTTATTAAAATTTAAAGTTATCAGGAGTGGTTTAGCCAGAATTTGAGAAAGGGTTTCTAGATTGAGTTTTATATATGATGTTTTTGGACCCATTTTCTAGATGGTGTCTTTCTAGATAGTGTATACCACTAAAAATGATACATGCCAACTGAAAAAGATAACAAAAATACTCTTTTATTTTAATTTACTATAAAATTAGCTATTTATACTATTGTCAAGTATATACTTCTGGGAAGTATAAAAAAAAATAAAGGAAAATTAAGAAGAGAATGATACTTTATTGATATGAGTTTAGAGCATTATATAGTATCATGAGAAGCCAGATACTGTCCATGTACGTCATGACAATGATGGGGCTTATCTAAGTAATTGTTCCTTTTAGGTTTAAAAGTTTTGATTCCTGTGTTAGATGGGCAATTGATAATATTGCCACCAACTTAAAAATTAGACAGGAAATCACTTGAGTAATTGCTTCTCTGAGAGGGAGTAATCAAAGATGTTGCAGCATCTCCTCCTGGGGTGCTGAAAGGTAGTACCTTTTGGAAATTTTTGAGAGTGTCAGGGATTCAGGCTTAATATTGATTTCTTTTGCATTGGGGACAAGGTAGTTGTGAGTTGTGTTGTGCAGTTATTTCTTTTTACAGGTTGAGTTGGTCATAGTACATGTCTTTTAACACAATACAATTTCCAATTCCTTTGATGAGGTAGGTGTTGTTAGGCTTGACCTCCATGGCAATTCCTGATACCCTTAGCCCTGGTTCTAATTTGTGCAACTTGTGGTTGACAAACCAACTCTTGTCTCCAGCTTGAAACTGTTCCTACTGGATAAGGATTGTTTCCCTCTCAGAACTTTCCTTTTCTTTAGTCTCTTGGTCCTTTCTGGTGTGCTGTACGTCAGGGTTGTTGTCAGCTGGTACTTCCTTAGGAAGAGGTAGTTTTGGTTCTAACTTAGTACTAAAAATGGCAGGTTTGTGCCTATAGACAAGTTTATAAGGGATTTCCTTGTATTAATATTGACTTGTGTTTGACACACCATAAATGCTGCTGGTAGCATATCAGTCCAGAGGCACAGTCTATTGGTGAATAGTTTAATCAATGCCTCTAAAAGATGCTGTTAAATCTTTCTACACTCTCATTTTCTTGATGCTGATAAAGGATGGAAAATGTATGATTTATTCTTTTTTTGGTGAGGTAGATGTTGGTGTCAATGGCTTTAAGTTTTTCCTCTCCATTTTTAATTAGGGGTTCAGGTTTTCTGAACTTGTCTATGATCTCTTTGTCAATAAATTGTCTCACATCATTTCCTTTGTGTTCTTTTGTGGCTTGAGACATAGGCCACCTAGTTCCATAGTTAATGACAGGGATGATGTACTTTTGCCTTTGTTATCTCCAGGAATGGGTCCCACTATTTATAATGTCCACACCTTACATGGTTGTGTGACTGATATTAGCATTACTGACTTGGGGGTTCTTTTGAGTGGGCATACTTTTCACATAATTCACATTGCTTGAGAGCTTCTCTGATGCTATCCAGCATGATAGGCCACCAGTAGCAGATCTTATGATATTCATGTAAGTTTCTGCTACATGTGTAGCCCATATCTATGTGGTAGCAAAGTATTGTGCCAATCTTTTGTGTTGAAAGCACATATGGTACAGTCTTGCCGCTTGTAATACAAGGTGTATAGTACCATATGCTTTTTTGAACAGGTGTTTGTTCTTTAGGACTTTCTCTTGGGTGTATATTAGTGTACCAGACAAGAACCCCTCTTGGAGATTTCTTATTATGAATATGGGCTAATTAGGGTCTTCATTAGTGCAAAAATAGATGTTTACAGTATAGCCTTGATAGGGCATCTGAAGTAAGCATTTCCTTGCGTGGTTTTTATTCAATTATCATGGGGTACCTTTTTATGAGGTTCATCAGTTCATCTTGATGTATATAATGTGTCTTCAAATTTTAAAGAATGCCAATGACTTGTGGTCAATTAGCACTTTATATATATGTGCACCTTTCAGATAGCATCATCACTCCATTAAGCAGTGGAAAATAACTATTAGTTGCTTGTCATGTATTAGGTATCTTTACTTGCCTTTAGACAGCTTTCTTGATTAATAGGCTATAGGGAGGAAGTTCTTTTCTGAAGTTACAATTTGGATCACTTCTGCTTATGCATAGTCAGAGGCATTATTTTCTAATTCAATATGCTTCTTCAAAATTAGGGTATTATAAGATAGGAGTGGTAATAATTTTTTCTTTTAGTTGGCATAAATGTTGTTCTTTCAAGGACTTCCACACAAATTGTGTTGTTTTGCAAGTGATTATGGACAGGGAGCAGTCAAGGAACCCAATTCAGGGGTAAATCTTCTGACATAGGCTACCATGCCTAGGAATTTACAAACTCACTATTGGTCTGCAGTGCCAGTATGTTGG
>QTSX02004413.1:67663-172987 GCA_014839935.2 Entomophthora muscae
CAAACAGTATATTGAAAGGGCACCAAATTGGGCAATGGCTGGATGTTAAGTAGGTTGGTGGTAGCCAGAATGCTTGTACATCCAGACCCTTGACACCATAAACAACAAACCAGCACTGCAAACCAATATCAGTGGGCTTTTAAATTCCTAGGCATCGTAGCCTATGTCAGAAGATTTACCCCTGACTTGGGTTCCTTGACTGCTCCCTGTCCATAATCACTTGCAAAACAAACAATTTGTGTGGACGTCCTTGAGAGAACAACATTTAATCCAACTAAAAAGAAAACTATTACCACTCCTTCTTATAATACCTCAATTTTGAAGAGGCATATTGAATTAGAAAATAATGCCTCTTGATTATGCATAAGCAGAAGTAGCTTCAAATTGTAATTTCAGAAAAGAACTTCCTCACTATAGCCTATTAATCAAGAAAGCTGTCTAAAGGTAAGTAAAGATACCTAATACATAACAAATAATCCATTAGTTATTTTGCTTAATGGAGTGGTGATGCTATCTGAAAGGTGCACATATATTTAAAGTTCTAACTGACCACAAGTCATTTTTATTCTTTAAAAACTTTAACATATATATACATCAAGATGAACTGATGAACTTTTTAAAAGGCATTCCATGATAATTGAATAAAAACCACACAAGGAAATGCTTACTTAAGATGCCCTATCAAAGCATACTGTAAACACCTATTTTGCACTAATGAAGACCCTAATTAGCCCATATTCATAATAAGAAATCTCCAAGAGGGTTCCTGTCTGGTACACTAATGTACACCCAAGAGAAAGTCCTAAAGAACAAACACCTGTTCAAAAACGATATGGTACTCTACACCTTTAGCTACTACAGCAAGACTGTACCATATGTGCTTTCAACACAAAAGATTGGCACAATACTTTGCTACCACATAGATATGGGCTACACATGTAGCAGAAACTTACATGAATATCATAAGACTTGCTACCGGGGGCCTATCATGCTGGATAACATTAGAGAAGTTCTCAGGCAATGTGAATTATGTGAAAAGGCGCCACTCAAAAGAACCTGTCAGTAATGCTAATATCAGTCACACAACCATGTAAGGGTGTGGGCATTAGAAATAGTGGGACCTATGCCTGGAGATAACAAAGGCAAAAATACATCATCACTGCCATTAACTATGGAACTAGTGGGGCCTATGTCTCAAGCCACAAAAGAACACAAAGGAAATAATGTGAGACAATTTATTGACAGAGGATCATAGCCAAAGTTCAGAAAACCTGAACTCCTAATTGAAAATGGAGGGAAAAACTTAAAGCCATTAACACCAACATCTACCTCACCAAAAAAAAGAATAAATCATATATTTGTGATCCTTTATCAGCATCAAGAAAATGAGAGTGTAGAAAGATTCAACAGTGTCTTTAAGAGGCATTGATTAAACTATCCACCGATGGACTGTGCCTCTGGACTGATATGCTACCAGAAGAATTAATGGTGTGTCAAACACAAGTCAATATTAATACGAAATCCCTTATAAACTTGTCTATAGACACAAACCTGCCATTTTCAGTACTAAGTTAGAACCAAAATTACCTCTTCCTAAGGAAGTACCAGCTGACAACAACCCTGGCATACAGCACACCAGAAAGGACCAAGAGACTAAAAAAAGGAAAGATCTGAGAGGGAAACAATCCTTATCCAATAGGAATAGTTTCAAGTTAGAGACAAGAGTTGGTTTGTCAACCACAACTTGCACAAATTAGAACCAGGGCTAAGGGTATCAGGAATTGCCATGGAGGTTAAGCCTAACAACACCTACCTCATCAAAGGAATTGGAAATTGTACTGTGTTAAAAGACATGTACTATGACCAACTCAACCTGTACAAAGAAATAACTGCACAACACAACTCACAACTACCTTGTCCCCAATGCAAAACTGAATCAATATTAAGCCTGAATCCCTGATAATCTCAAATATTTTCTAAGGTTCTACCTTTCAGCACTCCAGGGGGAGATGCTGCAACATATTTGATTACTCACTCTCAGAGAAGTAATTTCTTAAGTGATTATCCAACTAATCATTAAGTTAGTGGCACTCTTATCAATTGCCCATCTAACACAGGAATCAAACCTTTTAAACCTAAAAGGAGCAATTACTTAGATAAGCCTCATCATTTTCATGACATACATGGACAGTATCTGGCTTCTCATGATACTATATAATGCTCTAAACTCATACCAATAAAGTATCATTCTCTTCTTAATTTTCCTTTATTTTTTATTATACTTCCCAGAAGTACATACTTGACAATAGTATAAATAGCTAATTTTATAGTAAATTAAAATAAAAGCGTATTTTTTATCTTTTTCAGTTGACATGTATCATTTTTTAGTGGTATACACTATCCAGAAAGACACCATCTAGAAAATGGGTCCAAAAACATCATATAGAAACACTCAATCTAGAAACCCTTTCTCACATTCTGGCTAAACCACTCCTGATAACTTTAAATTTTAATAAAGGCTCAAAAATATTTCAAAACTAATATATAAAACACATATCTAGACTCAAATCATCCAAGGGTTTAAATATGAAATTTATGTGGGGTTATCTATTAGAAACTATAGTAAACAAAGCTCCCAAACAAATATACCCCAAAAGTGTGATTTTACCATATTTAATTTTGTCCATATTTTTGCATCTATATACTTAAAATAAAGTAAAAATTCAATATTTTCAAGTAAAGTATTTAATAGAAGAGTAAATTGATCAGGCTTCTACCTCAAGAGACTTGGCAATACCTTTGAGATGAGTAAGGCAGCCTCTCTCTGGTGTAATAAATCAAAACCTCCTTAGTAACACTTTCAAACTTGACCTGCTGATCTGCATGCTTGGATACAACAGCTTTGCTTTTGATGATCTGAGGGTAAAGCTGATCCCCATGGACATACCAGATCTTCAGCTTGTTGATAATTACAATGAATCTTGGCTTCTTTACCTTAACCAGGCAGCAAAATTGACTGTACCATTCTTCAAGTGATGAGGTAATTCTATTTACGCTGTTCTTAACCCTGATTATAGAAGTTCCAGTTAATGAAATCACCACCCTTTCATATGTAATCCATTAATGAAATATTTCAATGCTGAACCCCAAATATTACAGATCCTTCTATATTAAGTAATATAACCAATACATTAAAAGTGGAGTTTTAATGGTTGTGTTACAGAGAGATAGTAATATCAAAGTAGTTCTAATTTGAGTTTATTTATTATATGGGGTCTTAAAAAATAAAAACTTTATTCCCAGTTAATAAAGGAAATTCTTGGATTTACCACAAAAAGTATAATTACTATTTGATTCTAGATGGCGTCTTTCTAGATGGTATTTTTGTGATGGCAAATTTTAGAGTGTCAGGAAATTGTGATCTATCAGGGTTGACTGATCCATATCCTCATCACTAGGGCTAACATTAGATGGGCCACTTTCTGAAATGAGACATCTATTCCAGATGATGGCAAAATTTTATCAAGCCAATTATAGATTTTCAATTCATAAGATACCTGAAACATTCTGGGTCAAAGATTATTAGTCAATCCAGAAGCTTCAATAATTAAGTACAAGGCATTTGGGATTCCAAAAGCAGAGGTACTTCCGCCAGATATAGTAAAGACAGAGTACTAAAACATCATGTTTCACCAAGAAATGGGAAAGAGGACCACCCTGTGCAGTGTACATTAGACCAAGCACAAGATGGGACCCTGTCCAATGGATGTCAACTTAGTTGGTGTTAGGAATTTTGATCAAGCAATGATGCCAATTATGACAGAGCTCACATATTAGGACTTCAGCAACCAAATCAATAAATTAATAGTATAAAATACATGTATATTAGATCAGCAGTAGTCTGATGACCTGAACCATAAATCAGCCAATTATTAGCGCTGCTGCAGCGCTTAACTAGTACATGATTTGCCACTGTGCCACTTGGTAAAGCTACAGGCGCCATGACGCTGTCTTACTTTTACATTGAGCACCAAGGCGCTGGGTTTGATTCCCCATAATATTGAATTCCCATATTAATTATATTATTAAGCATTGAACCTGAAGTATGTTCAGGATAGTTGGAAGTGATTCTGAAGCAACTAAACTATTTCACTCCAGCAAGGGCCACCTGTGCTGGGCAAAGATGAAAATATTCTATTGGTTGACATGTGATAAGCACCAAACCTAGATTAATAATTATCCAAATTAGGGGTATGTTAGAATATCATAGAATAAATTGGTAACAGGCCAGGGATTAACTTTTGAGAAGGTATAAGAAGAATTAACCAATTACAATAAAATATCTTTTAATCTGGTTGACCCTTACCTTAATCTTTATGTACTTCTGCGTGATCAAATGCCATTACTTTACAATAATTATGTTTCCATTTGATCCTGGCTCTTCTGATACAATACTACCCATATCCTCACATATGGCTGTATTCAAGCAAATGTCCTGTGCCCTATAATATCAAATAATTGTGGTGCTGTAATGCAAAAAGTGTGACAGTTGATTGCAACTGAGTCAAGGAGAAAATTATGCTAAAGAGGGAAAACTAATTATATGATTTTTCCTCATTCCAAAACCATTATTAAGGTTTAGAATCCAACTATGGGGGTTGAAGCTAGTAGTTTGTAGATGATAGGCCAGCTGGTAAGAGTTAGACACAGCTAGATGCTAGTCTGACGCAGCCCACTACACTATAAAAAAGCCCTTCCAGATCACTTGGAAGGCAGATAAATAATAACAACCCATCTCATATTACTATAGAAAGGCTTAAAGTAGTATCAAAGTAATCTGACCTCTTTTGTCAGTTACTCTATGATCTCTTTGTGACATCCTTCTGGTTTACGTCAGCTTACCAGTGCCTTGCCCTTTGACTCAAAGATTTCCTTCTAATTTTCTCCCTTGATCTTCTTCAACGAACACCAGATCAAGTCAAATTTAACCCAACAAATTACAACCACTAACATTGCAACTTGTCAAACAGTAGTTGTGTCTAATATATAATAGGAGGGTAGTATTGATACTTTAAGATCCTGCCAAACCACCTCTGCCCAAAGCTGCTAGTGTGCTCATGTTCCTTGACCACAGAACCTCTCCCATTACTTGGCTCCAGCAACAATGGAACCCCCACCAGTTGCTGCAATCACTACACCAATTGGAAGCATACATGTCTCTATACAGCCCCAATATCAACATGCATAATTCCTTTGGCAAAAATCATAACACTTCTTCAAGAACTCAAAATCTTGCATAGAGTTTTTATTAAATGTTTTTATAATCAAAAACCCTTATTGGGATAACACTTTCTTTAATTTTAACTTGTGATAGGTTTTCTAGATGAGTTTTTTGAGATACTGTATTAGAAACCAATATGTAAAAAAGAACCTTTTAATAAATTTCTGTATTTTGATTTTTATTGATGTAAATCCCGATGCCATCCCAAAAAAAATTAAGATGGTGTCTTTCTAGATGGAGTTTTCTAGATGGCGTATTACACCAATAAAAAACAGCACAAGGGAAACGACCTTTAAAATTAAAGCTTGTCTTTGGTTTTTTCAAAGCCGTGGGTTCGTCCACATAGCTTGTTCGCTTCTTTGATATCCACTAAGCCATAGCCAAATTCATTATTAGGAACTATTTTTGTGCTATCTCCTCCACAGGTCAAATTCGAATATAGAGGGATTGCTGAATTTCTTAATACCCAAGACAAGTCTCGGGGGTTTCGTTGGAGAGATGGACACGCTGCCATAACGAGAAGTGCACCACCTGCAACAAGAGGTGAAGCATAAGAAGTGCCACTCACATAAACATATTTATTATCAGGATTTGCAGCAAGGACATATTGCCCTGAGGCTGCTACATCTATGGCATTCTTTCTAAACTTACTTGGACCAACTGAGCTCCATTCAAGACCCTCAACGGAGTTCCGATTCAATCCTGCCACAACAAACAAGTGTTTGTTTTCTGGTGGAAGGAAATGATATAGTCCCACATGTTTTTTTGCCCATTATTTCCAGCTGCCACCACTTTAAATATTCCAGCGACACAATGTACATGACTGGCATATTTGATAGGGGTAGTAAAGCAATTCTCTTCTTTTTGCACCCCCAAGAATTTGTAATTACGTGGGGCCTAAGTAAAGCATTGGGGGAATTTCCTTCGATGTCGGTTGGGGCAAGAAGAAACTGCAGGCAGCTGAGGTAATCCTCGGTTGGGGCATACCGGCCTTCTAATGCTTTGCAGGCAATCCATTTTGATTTTGGTGAGATTCCCAAGGGCTTCTTCCCAACTGCTAGAGAAATGACTCTTGTGCCATGTCTAAAGTTATCATTACTGCTGGTGATTTCATCAAGTGTTCTGGTGCCATCAAAGAAAGTATAGTTGTGGTCATAATAGTCTCCTTTGTTTCCCTTGTAACTCTCATTAAGCGCCTGGTGAGTAAAGTCAAACCCTGTGTCTAGTATGCCAATGACAAGAGACGCGGCCTTCTTAAAGATGCTGTCTTCGATTTCATGGACCTTCATTTGGAGGATTCCTGGGCCATAAAAAGAAGGGTGTCCAAGGGGAGTGGGTATGATATCGATTCCATACTCGGGGTACGCAAAAGAAAGATGTGAGCTTTGTGCATCGTCTAAGCTTCTTTTTTTACGAGACGCTGGAACAAAGTTGCATCCAATTTCTTTGACGCCATTGAATTTAGAAATCGTTGGGATGAATTCCTTGTCAATGTCAACTGCAATCGTATTTGAGATGAAGTACGAGCGATAGTCATCGACTCTTTCTTGCTGGTATAGTTTATCCAGATATTCAACAAGATCCTTCTGGGAGGTCGAGGAAAACTGCTGCAAGTTGGCCACCAGTTTTAGTGATTTCTTGTTGCTTGATAACTTCATAGATCTGATATTGTTTATCTCTCTAGTTGGAGCTTCCAGCTGGACGAGCACGGGGACAATCCCATCTGCTGCAGAGACGATGCAGTCAGGGATCTCGACGCTGGTTACTAGACTGGCTATGAGAAGAGTTGTTAAATTCATAAGCTCTGTTCATTTGAAATGTTGCTTTTACAGTCGCTCTCGGCTTAAAGCCTCTTTTAGTAGCAGACGTAAAGCTGAGTCTAAAAAGCGCATTAAGCTATTATTGCAGATTTAGAATTCAATAAATCAAATTCATTACAAAGGACAACAACTTTAAAATAAAAATTATAAAAAGTCGAATAGAATCTTGAGATCATCAAAAATGATGCATCGAAAATGATTGGTTAAAATTATGTAACAATATTCAGAATCAATGCTATCTTGAATCGAGCATGGGTTCTGGCATGCAACTTAAGATTAATGTTTTAAATTTTAAATGGCTGGGGCACCCGCGTAAAACTACCAATTTGGGTAAACAAGCATTCCAATCAAGATGACTAGTTGTACCAAAATATTTTTACTACAAAAATTATTAATGTCATTTAATCCTATCC
The DNA here is from genome assembly GCA_014839935.2 of Entomophthora muscae. NCBI lineage: Eukaryota > Fungi > Entomophthoromycota > Entomophthoromycetes > Entomophthorales > Entomophthoraceae > Entomophthora > Entomophthora muscae. The sequence goes on from QTSX02004413.1 coordinate 75,178, forward strand.
TATTTATGTAACGATACAATGTTAAGATCTGCCAACCTTATATGTGCTTCTGGAAGATTCTTGCGTGATTATATATACAATGACGCAATGCTCTTGAAAATAAATGATTGATTGTTTTAATTTTTATTAACGGTATCAAGTATCTATGATGTAATAGTTCCAACCAATTATTAAACATCATTGGGGCAGTAAATTTGCTGGGCGTAAAGCAAGCCAAGTACTCTTAAATATTGATGTTAAATAGGGACCACAGATTTCAATTGCATCGATTAAAAAGAGAAGGATTATTATGGCATTTATTGTGATTTGATTTAAAATGGAGAGTCCTGGTTTAAGCAAAGTTCCTGTCAACCCAAATTTCGGTCACCGTACATACTACATATTATCTTTCTTATCAACTTAATGAGCTATGGAATAACTTATCGACTAAAATCGTAATACCCTGGGCTTTTGGCAATCGTGGAAAGGCAGCTCCTTATTTTTATTCCAGTGCCAACTACATCAAGTGAGTCAATCTTTACAAAATAAGATGGGCTATGCATAGAGAACAGCTGCATGTCAATTCCGTGATATGTAAATTTGAAACCTATTCATATGAGCTGATCATACACGCTTGAACTCACAGCAAGTGCTTGTGCCTACTTATAGATTTGCATTTGGCTGAAGACGTGAATGCGGTGCATGTGGCTCAGTTCAGCGCATGAGTTCACAGTCCAGTAAACCGAAATACTTTAAATCCAAGGGGAACTCAGTCCATGTAGGTTGCTATTAATGGAAAAGTAAAGACCAATCAATCCTTGATAAGCAATTGATTATAACGTCTAATATAGCATTAGTGCTGTATCACTAAGCGCTTATGAATAATGTTATCATAACAATAGTTTTGCATTGCAAGCTAAGTACACCAATTTTATAATCTTGACTTTATTGGCTGAAGCGTTGATATAACATGGCTTCATATCACCCGTTTAGTAAGCTCCCTCAACTGCATCACTGAAGTATCCTATAACTAGATAACCAGAAATTATATTTTAATACCTCGAATGGGGGCCATATCTATAAATCGCTCAAGTGAGAATTAATGAAAATATAGAAATATCTGGCTAATGATTTGTTGCAAAGTACACTAAGACATCGAGAAAGTAGGAATTAAACCTTTTAAGTACCCTTCAGGAATTTACAGTTTTTTAATGATATGGCAACAAGAAAAATACTTCAGATATAAACAAAATGAACTCAGATTTAAGCAAACCCTAAGCTGGGCAAGATTCAAGAATCACATAATTTAACTATTTTTAAGTGAAAAAACAAATTGTCAAACAATAAAAAAATTACTAACACTAGAACTAAAATTATATCAAACATCAAACAGCGTAGTTCAAACTACAAACAAAAATAGACTGGCACATCAAGTGAAATGGATTGATGCTATACCCAAATATATTTTTTCTATCAGGATTTGGATGAAGTACCAACAGTAGGACAAAAATAAGACAAAATAGAGCAAGCTAGAAGCAAAATCTCACAAACACAAAAAAATGAAGTCACACAAGTTTTGTAGTATGAGAAGCCTAAAATAGAAAATTAACTACTAACAGATAATCAAAAACTATCTAATTTTGGAGCAGAGGCCTTTTATTCATTTTCATAGAGCTTTATTTGGTAATGATGATTTCAAGAACTTTCCAAATATGGTCTTATGATTACAATAAAAATCAGATCATAGAATTTTAAACTTCTACTTTTAGTGATTTTTTACTTAGTTTTTTACAATGGTTTTTAACAACAAAATTATTTTGACAGTGTCAAGGAGCTGGATGTACAAGTTTTCTGGCCACTGCCAACACACTTAACATCAAGTCATTGCCTGGTTTGGTTCCAATCCAATATACCATTCTATATACCAAGAAAGGCAACAAACCAATTTCACATGACTTGTCCAAGTATCCAGTAACTTTGTTGTAATTTCAGGCTTACACAAGGCCTAGGAGACAGGAACCCCTGTAAGGATAGAGCTTAACCCTGTTGTCCTAGGAGTGGTTGACTATTAAAGGAAGACTTAAAATAGATATATGAATAAAGCTTATTTATTAAGAAAAGGAATGAGGGGATTATATAGTCACTCATTCCATCTTCAGGATGAACAGAGGGCAACATAGACAGTCATGTGAACATTCAGAAAGGTTCTATTGATCCTAGTATATCATGCAAGGGATCTACAGAGATCAAGTGATACTGGGTAAGTCTCAGAATAAGGTTTGAGTCCCTAGTTTCAGAGATATGAGCTCAACAAGCCAGGCACTGGTTTGGAGCTTGATAAGAGGAACAATGTATTATTATCCAGTAATAGAATCACAAACACTATAGTATCTCTAAAAGTACTGAAGATTGGATCAAAGTAGAATAAGCCTTTCTAGGGTAGTTTTGCATAAGAGTGTGATAGTGCAATAATATTGATAGGCTAAATACTGGCAAAGCCCAAATTGATAGTATCAATGATATTGCATATATGGATCAAATTAGTACTAAGCATATCATAGTGAGATATCTTAATACCAAAATTCACAACAAACTTGAACCCATCCTACACATGACCAACCCCTAGGTTTAATCTAACTAAACCCCCGCCACAGCAAAAGCTATATAAGTCTAAAGTAATATCCAATAAAATATAATTCTCTTCCTCTTAATCCCATACTCAAGGCTTCCGCTAAAGTAGCTCCTTATCTCTGGTAGCAGCTACAGTTTTTGACCATATCCATGAAAGAGAAAATGATTGAACAGAACCTGCCCATCTTTGCTCACGTACTCACCCATGCCACATCACAGGATACCTGGAAGACCTAATTCCATGTCCAAAATATTGACAAATATATACCTAGTGGATGCACTGTATTTGAAGGACTGGTCATGCCCAACACATGCACCAAGATAATTCAATAAGTCACTTGCTCCAACCACAAACAATCACACAACTGCCTATCACAGGCAAAGTTACAATTACCAAATACATTTTTTACTTACAAGTTCTTTGGTAAAAACAAAGAAAACATCATCAACTGGCTAGACCACTCAGTTGTTAAACTCCGCGGCAGCCGCATCTCCCACAAAAAATGGGTCCAGAAAGTCAGCAACCGCCTGTACAAGGCCACAACTAACTGGTTTGCCACTTAGGTTGGCTCAAAAGTAACAAACATCTCAATAACTGGGAATAGTTTAAAGCAGGCATCACCCACAATTTCTGTGTCACTGAATCCCTCCATGACATTGCAATACAGCTCTGAGATCTTCCTCAGAAGACCACTATCACAGCTTACACCAATGAATTTGAAGAGATAACCCGCAAGATACAAAATCCAGCACAATCCAACAACATACACACTAGAGCATCATTTATCAACAGAATGAAACCCTTGGTTGCTGCCCCTATCTATCCAGAGGCCAACACCTCCATGTCTGCGCTCATTGCAGAAGCCAAATATGCAGAAAAGCGCATAAACATGGAATATGCTGCACACAACAGCAACTGCACCTCCAACGGCAATGACAGAGAAAATTCTAATGGCAAAAAGCACCAAAACACCAATCATAGCAATGGCCACTCCAATTGTAATAATGACAATTGTAGTCACAGCACAAAATGCTCCAGTCCTAAGAAAGAGGATACCATCAAAGTGAACAATGATGAAACAGCAACCCACTATGAATATATCCCCACATTATCTGACCTTGAAGGTCTAAAAACAGGTAAAAAAGGAAGGGGAACAGGCTTAAGTGCTCCTGTCTCCCCCCAAACCAACAAGAAAGTGTACCCGGGCACAAACTTTGCTGCTCGCATCCCATGTGTCCCACAATCTTTCATTTTTATGAACATAAAAATTAAAGATTGCTCACAACTTCTTGTCTACCCATTGTTGAGTTTATACTTCTGGGAAATATAATAAACAAAATAAAGGGGAAGATTAAGAAGAGAATGATACTTTATTGAATATGAATATAGGCTAATATATAGTATCATGACAAGCCACATGTTGTCCATGTCTGTCATGGAGGTCATGGGGCTTATCTGAGTAATGTTCCTCTTGATTCACGAGGCTTCATCAAGTTGTGTTTCATTTAGAACCTGGATTGAGTGATCCCTGTCCTAGATGGTTAACTGATAATGGTGCCACTAGTTTATTGGCTGGGCAGTGAACCATTTGGTGAGCTGCTCAGTGATTTACTGGGAGCGTTAATTCCCTGAAAGGGAGTAATCAAAGATGTTGCAACATCTCCCCCTGGGGTGCTAGAAGGCGGAGCCTTGGGAATCTTCTTGAGGGTATTGTTATACAGGCTTGGTACTGATCCATTTTGGAGTTAGGAACAGGGAGTCTTGAATTTTGTTGGGCTGCTCTTGCCTTACACAAACAAAGTCAATCATGATGCATATGTTTTAGTTTGGTTTGAGCTCCAATCCCTTTGATGAGGTAGGTGTTATTGGGCTTCACTTCCATGACAATGCCTGGTCCGCATAACCCTGGGTCTAATTTGTGTTGATTGTGGTTGACAACCCAGATCTTGTCTCTGACTTGAAACCTTTCTTGTTGCAATGGGATTGCTTCCTGATAAACCCTTTGTTGTTCCATCACCTCTTGGTTCTTTCTGGCTTGTAGTACTTTTGGGTCATTGCTGTCTGGTATCTTCTTTGGAAGTGGCAGTTGTGGCCCTGTGGTTGTACTGACAAGTGAAGGTTTCTGATCATAGTCAAGTTCATAAGGGCTTTTGCCCATATTGCAGTTGACTTGTGTTCTGCAGACCATAAGGGCGGTTGGTAGCATGTCAACCCAGGCTTTTGGATTGTTGGCAGATAACTTACTGAGGGCTTCCACTAGAGAGCCGTTTAGTTGTTCTACACAACCATTTGCTTGTGGGTGATATGAGCTGGCTGTGACGTGTTTTATTCCATTTTTGGCAAGATAGATGTTGGTGTCAATAGCTTTGAGTTCAGTGCCTCCATCTGTGATTAAGAGGGTGGGCTTTCCAAACTTAGCTATGATCTCCTTGCCAATGAATTGTCTCACGTCATTGCCTTTGTGCTCTTTTGTGGCTTGTGCTACGGGCCATCTGGTTGCATAGTAAATGGCTGTGATGATGTACTTCTTGCCTTTGTTTTCACCAGGCATAGGTCCCACAATATCTAACAACCATACCTTGAAGGGCTGTGTGATGGATACAGGTACTACTGACTTTGGTGGAGCTTTGGTTTGAGCGTACTTTTCACAGACCTCACATTGCTCCAGTACTTCTCTGATATCATCTAGCATGTTGTGCCACCAGTAGCGGGCCTTGAGATAATCATGCAAGATTCTGCTACGGGTGTATCCCAAGTCTCTGTGATAACAGAGGATTGTGTCAATCTTTTGTGTTGACAGAACATAGGGTACAGTGTCACCATTTAGAAGGATTCAGTGGAGGGTACCATATACATTTTTGAACAGATGTTTGTTCTTGAGGACTTTCTCTTGGATGTCCATTGGTGTGCCAGGTGGGAACCCTTCCTGGGGATTCCCCATGATTAACATGGGCCAGTTGGGATTGCCATCAGTGCAGAGGATGTGTTTATTGTATAGCCTTGATAGGGCGTCTGCAGTAATTATCTCTCTGCCTGGCTTGTATTCAATTCACATGGGGTATCTCTGTATGAGACTCATCCATTCGGCTTGTCTTCTTGACAGGTGTTGTTGTGTTTTAAAGAATATCAACAACTTGTGGTTGATGAGTACTTTGAACATCTGGGCTCCTTCTAGATAACATTGCCATTTCATGAGGCAGTAATCATGCGCTCTTTCAGCTGGCAGAAAGGTGATCTTGTAAAGGTGTCCAGACAAACTTAGTTGTTTTCCCAGTGATGGTTGATAGGTGAGCTGTTAGGGCGCCCCAGTCAGGGATGAATCTGCGTACATATGCTACCATCCAAGGAAAATGCAGAGTTTGCTCTTGTTCCTTGGGGCTGACATCTCTGTTATAGCGCGTATTTTGTCTGGATTGGGCTTGATACTGTCCTTGCTAATTATATGACCAAGGAAGGGGAGTTCAGTTGAGAAGAACTCACATTTGGACGGTTTGGCAATTAGTTGTTTTTCTTGCAGGGTACAGAGAACTGAGCGGATGTCTTCCCAGTGTTGTTGCAGGTTGGGACTGTAAATGATGATGTTGTCCAGGTAGATGATTGCTCTTTTCCCAATATGTTCCTTGAATACTTTGTTCATGAAGATTACAAAGGTACTGGGAGCCTTTGTCAGGCCAAAATTGAGGACAATACATTCAAAGGATCCATATTTAGTTTGAAATTCAGTCTTTGGAATGTCTTCAGGTTTCACGCAAATTTGGTGGTAAACTGCTGTCAAATCAATTTTGTGAAGATTTGGGACCCCCCCCAGGGCATCAAAAAGGTCATCAATTAGGGTCAGGGGATACCTGTTCTTAATTGTGACCTCTTTGAGGGCCCTGTAGTCTGTGACTAGGCAGAGGCCTCCATCTTTCTTTGCCACAAAGAAGACGGTGGCACCAAAGGGTGACTTTGAAGGTCTGATGAGGCCTTTTTGCGTGCTTTGTCAAGGTAGGCTTTCAGAGCGTTGTCTTCTTCTGATTTGAGGCAGTAGATGGATTGTGCCTTAGGTACGCTACCCTTTAGGTTGATCTCATGTTGTATACCCCAATCAGGGGGCAGCCCGGGTAGTGATTCTTGGAATACAGAGGGAAATTCATTGACTAGCTGGTCTCTAATTGGGTTCTGTTTGTTTTGAATTTCTGTTTTTTTGAAGTAGAGAATTCATACGTACATGTGCTCCAATTGATTTTGCTGATGTCAGTTTCTTTCTCTGTTTCCATGATCTTTACAAATATGTGGTCCCTCATGAGGGTATCAAGGTGTGTTGAGTACACGTGATGGTGGACTTCTTCTTTCTGGATAGTGAGGGTGGCACTGTCCCAGTCTATGTGAGGCTTTGTCTTTTGCATCCAATCTAATCCAAGTATGATATTGTATTTGGGGATTGGAATGATGGGGCCACTAATTATTGTTTGGAAGTCTCCAATTTGGGCCTGGAAAGGTCTGGTCTTGTGGGTAACTGGTGTGCTGCGGTTGTCTGCCATGATAACTCTCTTGATGTTACTTCAAATGGTAGGTAACTTCATGAGGTCTGCAAAACTCTTGTTAATAAGCAATTGGTTGGCTCCAGTGTCAAATAGTGCTGTGCCCCAGTATCTGCAAAAACAGAAAAGATAGGTAAGGAGTTTATTTCCAGATTGGGCAACAAACAGTAGAGGGTTGCTGAAGGGAACCTGGATCATGGTGATGGAGTCCATGTCCTGTTCTCTGTATGAGTTTTGTGAAGAGGGGGAGATAAGCTTGCCTAAGCACTCCCCTGAGCTTTTCCCTCCTTGTTGGTATCTTTGGTGCTAGCCTGGTTGGCTTGTGCAATGTGATTCCTTTTTTGAGGCTGGGTACTGTTGGCTCAGTTGTTTTGCTTTTTGGGGCAAGGCTCTCTCTTAACTGCGGGGTTTTCCTTGCGTTTGTTGGAGGCGTGTAGATTGTCAGACTTCTGAGCTACGTTTTTTCCTTCTAGGAATACATCTTTGAGGTTCTTGAAGCAGGTCATGTTGAACTAATGTCTAATATGTGTAGGAAGGCCACTATAGAAGTCCAGGTGTGGTCCAGGTTCATCAAAGTTGATGGCGTTGGGCGCACAGTCACGTAGTCCTTCATATGCAGCAATGTATTCCTCAATGGTTCCTGTCATTTTGAAGGTTCAGAGTTTGGTCATAATCACCATGTCTGAATCCTTCATGGAGAACTTTTCAAGGAATGCGGTTTTGAATATTTCCCAGTTTTCCTTCTGGTCAGGATGTTGATCTAGCCATTCAGTAACAAAGCGTGAAGCAGTCCCTGTGATGCAAAGGGCAATTTTGCTAACCCAGAGTCTTTGGGAGTAATCCACTTGTTTGAATTTGCTCTTGGTGCTGTTGATCCAAAGAAAGGCGTTCTCACAGTGTAGTCCTACAAAGGCGCCAATCTCAGCGGTATGTAAGCGCTGAAACACAATATTGGGTATCCCAGGTTGCGTAGGCGCTGTTGTGGCTAGCGTGATAGGAAACAGTCTGCGGGGTTTGAGAGTGTTGTACTGGTCAATGGGTACAAGGAGATTATTGTAGATGACAAGTCCTGGGGGATGTCTTGTCCTACTTTTTAATCTCTCCAACTGTTAGGGAGTGACATTGCTTGAGTTCTTTTCTTGGGAGGAATTTTTCCTTTGAGTTGGGTAGGTATGGATAACCTACCTGTGCTACCACTGTTGAGTTTATACTTCTGGGAAGTATAATAAACAAAATAAAGGGGAAGATTAAGAAGAGAATGATACTTTATTGAATATGAATATAGGCTAATATATAGTATCATGACAAGCCACATGTTGTCCATGTCTGTCATGGAGGTCATGGGGCTTATCTGAGTAATGTTCCTCTTGAGTCACGAGGCTTAATCAAGTTGTTCTCCATTTAGGACCTGGATTGAGTGATTCCTGTCCTAGATGGTTAACTGATAATGGTGCCACCCGTTTATTGGCTGGGCAGTGAACCATTCAGTGAGCTGCTTGGTGATTTACTCAGGGTGTTAATTCCCTGAGAGGGAGTAATCAAAGATGTTGCAACACCATGCACTTACAAATCACATACACATAAAATTTTATTTGACTCTGGTGCACAACACACTATGGTTAGTAAACCATTAGTAACCAAATACAAAATACCAGTTGTGAAATCCAACTTCAAATACACCAGAATGTCAGAAAAATCAAATGTTCTACTTGAAGGCAAAACAACTCCCTTCATAATTGACCTCCAAGGCATTCAAATGTCCATCAAAGGACTTGTCATGAATAACTTAAGCTACAACATTGTAGCAGGCATGGACTGGTTCACCTGAGTGAACCCCAGTGTATGTTGGAAAACAAAGACCATGCCCATCAAACACAATGTAGTCAATTTAAACACCCCAACAAATCTAACAGTCTCATCCTAAGACACACAGTATTTATCCAAGTCATAAATCAGGACAAATTGGAACATCTAATCAAAGAAAGTACACTCCCATAATGAGGTACACCAAATTCAAAAACATACAAACAGCCAAAATCCAATGCCCAGAAATTGCAGCACTCCTAAATGAATACACTCATGTATTAAAGGAAGAGCTCACAGAGCTACCCCCTGAACAGGAGGTCAAACATTTCATTGACTTATGAAAGGCCATTCCCAAATCTGCACCCCTCTACAGACTTTCCCTCATGGATACACAAACCCTTAAAACCCATTTTAGGATAACCTAGCTAAAGGCTTCATTCTCTTGTCTGAATCCCCTTTGGAGGCAGCAATGTATTTGTAAAGAAAAAAGAAAGCTAACTCCCTCTAGTAACAGACTACAGAGCTCTAAATGCAATCACAGTAAAGAATAAATACCTCCTCTCAATTATAAAGGATCTGTTTGCAAGACTATCCAGAGCCAAGTTTTTCTCCAAAATTGGACTCATCTAAGGTTACAAACAAGTTGAAGTAAAAGAAAAAGACATACCAAAACTGTGTTATGTACACAATTCAGATCTTTTAAAGGTAGAGTAATAAACTTTGGGATGACACCTTTCTTGATCAGCTTAATCCAATTTTTTAGAAATGAGAATTTAAAAGCAAGTGATAAGCGCATAAAAGTCAGAGTTTAAACAGGGCTTTTATTAAAAAGAAAGGTATGACCAACAACAACACTAGATCCTGGGCCAAGGTGGTCCAGGGTCAGAAGTGCCCTGTCAAGGATCAACTGGTATACTTTGCCAGAACCACCAATAAGGGACCATTTGTGCCATCTGAAGCGTAGCTCAAGTTTATCACTTCTGAACGCTGGTTTCAGGACATCACCAGAGCACTACCTAAAACCTCTGTCCCCATGGAATCAGAGTCAACTTTGGAGGCGACCCCATCAAGTTCCAGGAGGAAGCCAAGGCAATTGCACAACGTATCCCAAGGATGTGTCTCTTCACCAGAGCCCTCTAAAGGACTTCTTTGATCTTGGATTCCTCTGCAAGGAAGATGAAGATCAGGCAGCAGAAGCAATCTTCACCCTTGAGATTACAGATCCCAAGGGTAAGAAGACCCAGAAAGTCTTGCCCACCACCTGTACAAGATTCAACCAGGACGCCACACTCTTCATGTCCTTTGAGGCCCTGCCTTTGGGCATGCCCAGAGAGGAGGTGGAATCCCAGCTTAAGAAAGGACTGTCCAATTATGGGGAAATTTTGCAGTTTGAGCTGCTAAAAACCCACTACATGGGACACCTGACCACAGCAAACGCTATGGCCATTATTGAACTATATGTGAATGGCAGAATTTTGTCCATTCCACACTGTGCAACCATTCTAAAAAAGGATGGTACTTTGAGTGACAATTTCAAGGTGTTTCAAGAGAAAACCCCACCCATTTGTGTGCTATGATCTGCTCTTGACCACAGAGAGGCTATATGCCCTATAATCATAGCAGGAGTCCAGGCTGAAAAACAAGACACCCCCAAGGAGCCTTAGAATACTGAGCCAACTTTTACCCAGACCAATGCTCTTGTAGCCTTGGCCTGGGGCACCATGGCTGAGTATGAGGTGGTCAAGACAATCATGTTGTGCCAGAAAAAGGATCATGAAAAGTCCCAAACCCAGCCTCAGTCTCAACCAATAGTGGTATCAGATTCTGATCATGCAGAGGCACCTCAGATCATCCAAATGCATGATCAAGGGACCCAGTCTCTAAATGACCTTGAAATGGATGAGCAAATGGAAAAATTTGGCCCAGATGGAACATGAACCCCTGGAAAATCTGGCCAAGGTTTCATTGGCTTGACCCCCTATTGCGGCAGCCCAAGAGAATATGCTTCATGCACAGTACCCAGACTCAGTCAATTGAGATCAAACAGCCTCTGCACAGGAGGGTGAAAGACCAAGACGCAAGGCCCAGATTAAACTTGCTATAGTGACTAAGCCAGCCCCATATACAGTCCAAGACCCCAAACAGTATAAGGCGCCCAAAAAACCCAAAGACTCAGAGGCCAATGACAACTTGGTCCTACCTCCAGTAGGACTGCGTTGGCATAGTGGCTACTGGAACCGCAATTAGAATAGGGACGCTCAACATTGCAGGATTTTCATGCCCACAGTCCCACGCAAAGAAAAGAACTATCCTGCTCTCCCTCAAAGCTGATCTGGTTGGCTTGACTGAAGTCAACTGCAGATCTGAGGCCAGGCCCAGTTTTCAGAGGCTCATACTACCACACACCACCCTTTGGTCCACAAAATTTTTCATTTGGATCAGACAGTGATCATCAATCAAAGCAACTAACAAATGTACAAATCTTGGCGGCAGACTTTTAATGACTGATATTGACAAATGAAGTAGGAATTTCACCTTCACAGTTATTTACGGCCCATCAGCCCACAAGGATAAAGCAACCTTCTTTTCTCAACTAAAACATATAGAGTTTCCTCTGGATACAATCTTTGTGGGGGATTTCAACTCTTGGCTGCTGCCGGCAGACAAGGCTCCACCAATGCCCCTTCTGGACCATTCTGGTATGTTTGTGGATTGGCAGCAAGGCTTGGGACTTGTTGACATTACAAACTTTGAGGCTAGATACCCAGCAATTATGATGCAGATTAGCCCTGTGGAAACTATAGATTTCTCTGCATCTTTCATAGACTATATATTCATTTCCCCAGGCTTAGAGTCCATGTTTTCTCCACATTTTCCAGTGGACATCCTTGGGTTTGATCACAGAAACCTCTGTGCCACAATTAAATTGGGAGATCATGTAACATGTGCTACGCAACAATATTGTATGCCCCTAACAACTCAAACCAACAATGGATTGGCTGATCAATAACTTGGACCTTGAGATCAACAAGAAAACACAAGCAAGCAGATCAATGGGCCATCATCAAAGCCAATGTGAAGCAACATAATTGTAAGGAATCTTCCCAACTTGTGACTGAAAAGAAGGCTTACAAACGCCACATCACTAACACCATTAGACATCTTGAGGCAAACATTCCAAAACAAAAAACTCAGGCTGGACAGCCGCCTGGCAAGCAACCTGTGAAAAGATTACCAGAATTGGGCAAAGCCATTTAAACCTGGCATGCCTCCAGGCTGCAATGTCCTTAGCAATTAAAGCCAAACAGCCTACAAAGGCCTTTGTTTCCTTTTATAAAACTAGGATAGCACAGAGGACAATATTGGAGGTAGTTGAGAACGGCATATCTCACACCTCAATGAAAGGGGTGTTGGCAGCAACCCATACTTTCTACAGCAATCTATACACTTCAGAAGACAAACCAAATCCTGCAGCCCTCAATAAATGGCTTTAAGTGGTTCCAGCAACCCCCAAAATGAAGAATCTGGCCTGTTCTATTAAAATGGAAGAGTTAGAAGACGCCATTAATATGGCACCAAAACAGAAGGTTCCTGGGCCCAATGGGTTGCATATGAGTTCTACAAGAACCGTTTTGCTCTATTTGGGGCAATTATTCTGGGTGTTTTCAACACAGCCCTGAGAAATGGATCAACTATACCTGGTGGAGGTAATGGTTTGACCATCTTGATACATAAGAAAGGATCAAGAGCAGAGCTGAAGAATTGGCAGCCTATCACACTTCTGAACACAAACCAGAAACTGTTAAGTAAAATATTGGTGGCTAGAATGTGCAGAACAATCCCTCTTGCCACACATACTAACCAACACAGATTTAATCTGGGCCATAGTATTTCCAACAATGTTAATACTGTGACAAATTTCCTTTGGGACAAGTCTCAGAATGGTATCACTATCTTCCTGGACCAAGAAAAGGTTTATGATAGAGTATCATGGCCCTATCTCAATACATGCCTCTTGGACCACTCAGTCCCTATAAATTTTAGGACATGGTTGGCATTCCTGTTGAATGAGTCATCTATCTGAGTAGTAACAGCCCATAAGAGACAGAGAAATCATGTTGTCTCATGGCCTTTGCCAGGGAGACCCCCTCAGCCCTCTTCTCTATAACCTAGCCATTGACCCATGGATCTGCCACCTCAGCGGCAAACTGTTGGGCCTCAGAACATATGGACAGGAACTGTTCACAATCAAGGCTTTTGATGATGATTGTGTTGTAGGCCTGGCCTCCAAGATTGACGTATCCATCTTCACAAAGGCTCTCAAGGATTACTCCAAACTTTCCCAGGCCAGGGTGAATACCAACAAGTCCAAAGCCATCATTTTGGGAAAACCGGGCTTTAAACCCCCTCTGGCCATAAAACCAACCAGGAACCCAGTACGCTATCTGGGCACATGGGTTAAGGTGGGTGATTTTGACACACATGTGATGAAGTCAAACATTTTGGGTGCAGTCTCCCTCTCCATGTCCTCTTGGTAATATAACCTGGTGACTCAGATCAGCAGGGTCTAACTAGTGAACACACTTAGATACTAAAAGATCTGGTAAAATGCACAGCTATTCCCTCTATCCCAACTTTTTTTGGGGTCTCAACAAGACTGTACAACACACACTGTGGAGACCAGGTACTCAACCAGTTGCCACTATAAAGCTTATTGGCAACAAGCTCAGGAGAGGCCTAGGCTTATGTGATAATCAAAGGAACTCAGCCAAAATCTTTGGACATACTATGTCCATGGTACTCTCAACTCATGTGACTGATCCCCACTGGACCAACACTTTTAGGACACAATAGGTCAGGGCTCTTGGCCTGAATCTGGCTCACAAGCAACACACCCTTAATAACTGTCTGTCAAGGGCAAAAACTGAGAGAGGCCCCCAAAGATGGATTTGTTCTGGAAAGCAATGCTCTCAGCATACAAAGAATCTTGGAGTATCAGCTCATTCAGAATTTCAGCTGCCCATAGAGGCAGGGCAGGCCTGGTATGGCCCCAAAGTTCATGGGCCTCCCCGCTCACCATGGGGCACCCATCCCAGAACCCCCAAGGCCAGTGGTGGTGCCAGAAATATTAGAGTTAATCCCACACAACAACACCAGTCTCAAGACAAGCCTGTTCTAGCAGTACTGCCACAAGGACATGATTAATCTCAAGATGTGGACAAACACATGGAAGGTTCTCCGTAGGGTATACTGTACAGCTGACTGCAGCAATTTCTTGAATTCTATATGCAAAAGATGCAGGGTAAACAACACAGTGACACACCGGTTCTATGAGTGCCCTCAGAGCATAAGAGTATGGTAAACTGCCTGCACAATTTTTTGGTTGGCACGCCTGTACTCCACACCCATGGAGGGGTTGGAAGTAGATTGGTTCTTCATTAACGCCCCCTCCCAAATCCCTGAGTCCTTCTGGGCTGTGAGATTAAGCTTATTAACCACAAATGATCAGGCTAATAATTTCACGCAGATATTTATCAGTTACACACTGTATTATCACTAGGTCAATCTTCTATTAAGTGTAGTAATTATACGCCATATAATCACCAATATGTTATAATAGGTATGTCAGTTATATGCTGTGTAATTGTTAGTTTATTATGATAGATGCAACACTTATATGCTGTATTATCACAGATCATCATTCCTATGTATAGTGATTATATGCTGTATAATCCCTAGTTTATTATAATTGATATTAGCATTATACTCTGTATAAACGTTGCCAATATAGTGTTTATCCATTATTACACGGTGTTTAATCTTGAAATCATCAATTGTATATTGTGCATCCTACCCTGCTGGACGTTGTATCAACTCAGTCCCACTCAACCTGATGGACAACTATAAGTATATCAAACAAGTGATGTGTATATGGCTAAGAAATACCGAGTTTGGATCAGCATTACATGGTGTATAATCAATTTTCTTATTGGTTTGTATTAGCATTACACGGCAGATAATCCAGAAGTCAATACTGGATTGAGTCTGCTATTATATGGCGTATTATCCACAATTCAACCTGTTGCATTAATAAGCAGAAGGCTTGCCAGCCAGAAAAGGATCACTAATTAAGCCCTACAAATAGAATACTGGAATTCTACCTTCTAATGTTGGAGGACAGATTAAGGACCATTTTTAAGTGTCAACTAAATATGCCGCAGTTTCCCAGCGCAATAATAGGTGTGTAAGATACAGCCAATCAATAAATGACAGTAGGCTAACTCAAGAAGAGCGTAGGCTGTAGCTGAAGTGCAATGTACGCCTGCTAAGGCCAGTAGCAACACACATGCCAAGGACAGCCAATCAGGATAGGTGCAGCCAGCAAAGATGGACCTATTGAAAAGGTAGCCACTGAGAACTGTCTGAAAGGACAAGAACAAGGGTTGTTGCAGTATATATTGATACAGATGCCTGAAAGGATGATAACAAGTTCTTAGTTAAACCTGGATAGATTGCAGCTGCTGGCTAGATTGTACTCTAGTTTCAATAAACATAATTATCTTCAGCATTCTATTCTATGTAGTCTGTAGTGCTCTTGCATAGGATTAGGTAGAGTACATTGGCAAGGTCAACATCTATCTGTAGCTTTGAACATACCATCAATAACCCAAGCTGCTCAACACAGGCAGCAGTATTCCACACCACATTGTGGGTGATCCATTCTGCTGTCATCAAATTGTTTGTCTCAACTCCCCAACCTGCACAAGCTCCAAACTCTCTCTTGACACAATAACTTGGGTGGATTATAAGCCAGGTATTCTTTGGCAGCCCATCTAGTACATTGTGCTGGGAGCTAGCAGAAGAATGGTCATCAATCCCTGGCTTGATCCTCTTTCCCAAACAGAAACAGGCAGTCTTTGTAATCCCATAAGTGGTCCAGATGCCCCTCCCCCTACCAACTCCTCCCCCTCAAGGTTTTTCTCTGGGTCCTCTGGTTTCCTTGACCCCCTAGACCTTCTCCTTTTTTCTTTGCTTATACCATTCCTTTATGGCCCTATGGGCTTGTTGTACCAGTCAGAGGTGTCTGAGAAACTTGAATAAATGACCTTTGGGATGACGTTCTTGATCAACTGAATCCCACTTTTTGGAATTGAGAATTTAAAAGCAAGTGATAAGCGCATAAGAGTCTGATTTTAAACAAGGCTTTTATTAAAAAGAAAGGTATGGCCATTAATAACACTAGATCCTAGGCCAAGGTTAAAAATGCCCTGTCAAGGACCAACTGGCATACTTTGCCAGAATCACCAGGAAGGGACCCTTTGTGACATCTGAAGGGTGGCTCAAAATTATCACTTCTGAGCGCTGGTTTCAGGACATCACCAGAGCCCCCCCAAAGTCCTCTGTCCCCCATGGGATCAGAGTCAACTTTGGAGGCAACCCCACCAAGTTCCAGGAGGCAGTCAAGGCAATAGCCAAAGTGTATCCAAAGGCAGTTTTCCTCCACCAGAGCCCTCTAAAGGACTTCTTTGATCTTGGATTCCTCTGAAAGGAAGATGCAGATCAGGCAGCAGAAGCAATCTTCACCCTTGAGATTACAGATCCCAAGGGTAAGAAGACCCAGACAGTCTTGCCCACCACCCGCACCAGATTCAACCAGGACGCCACACTCTTCATGTCCTTTGAGGCCCTGCCTTTGGACATGCCCAGAGAGGAGGTGGAACCCCAGCTTCAGAAAGGACTGTCCAAGTATGGGGAAATTTTGCAGTTTGAGTTGCTAAAAAACCCCTACATGGGGCACCTGACCACAGCAAAGGCAATGGCTATGATCAAACCATATTATAATATCAGAATTATGTCTATTCCATGCTGTGTAACCATTATAAAAAAGGATGGCAGTTTGAGTGGCAAGTTCAAGGTGTTTTCAGAGCAAACCCTGTCCATTTGCGTGCTATGCTCTGCTCTTGGCCACAGAGAGGCTCTATGCTCTACAACCATAGCAGGAATCCAGGCTGCAGAGCAAGAAACCCTCAATGAGCCCCAGAATACTGAGCTAACTGATGCCCAATTCAACGCTCCTGTAGCCTTGGGCTGGAGCACCATGGCTGAGTATGAGGTGTTCAAGCCAATCATGTCACGCCAGAAAAAGGCTCATGTAAAGGCCTAAACCCAGCCTCAGTCTCAACCAATAGTGGTATCTGATTCTTATCTTGCAGTAGCATCTCAGACCTTCCTTGCACAGGAACAAGAGACCCGGCCACTTACTTCCCAAGTAACTGAGGAGCCAATAGAAAATCTGGCCCAGATGGATCAGAAATCACTGGAAAACCCGCCCAAGTTTTATTGGCTAGCTCCCCTATTTCAACAACCAAGATGAATATGCAACAGGCACAAACACAGACCTCTCCCAATCAGAATCAGGCACCCTCTGCACAGAAGAGTAGCAGGCCAAGACGCCAGGTTCAGACCAAACTTGCTGCAGTATAAAGCCATCCTCTTACACAGTAGGGGATCCCAAACAGTCCACGGCAACCAAAAAAAAGCCAAAGATGCCAAATCCAATGGCATCAGTGGTCCTACCACTGGTGGGGTCACTAATTTATAGTGGCTGATGGACCTCACCAATGGGGCAAACTCATCTACAGGATTTCTGGCCCTAGTCCCAGCCATGAATAGGATTTTCCTGCAACCTCAAAGCAGCACCAATTGGCCCAGATATGCTAATAACTGATTTGAGCAAGGTCAATTTATGGCCTTGACTCTCCCAGATATAATTAGATCATAAGAAGCTGCATCTGGATCAAAGGAGTTCACCATAGCAGCAGTCAAATATGGAAGTAAATTGGTGTTAAAAAACTTGGGCCAAAGGACCACATTTTTTTGGATAAACACAGCCCACCAAAATTCACCTTATTTGCCCCCATTGAACAACACATTCCATCTTCAGACCCTTTATACATTTCCCACAAAGCGCCACACGATCCAAGATGGGTCAGCAATTTAAAAACTTGGCCCAGTGGTTAACAAAAAAATGTGAAAGCCACATTCTAAGCATATTGATTCTCACATGGATCTACCAGTTTCACTGAGGGAACAGCCTAGCAATTCCATGCCCTAACTCAGCCACAAACATAATAGCTCATCCTGTAACAGGCACAGACCCTCCAACAAAAAAATCTGGGCAGATGGCCCAAGGGCTAATGGCCCAGATTAATTTGGATCAGCTATTAGACTTTTGATCTACCACTCCACACTAAACTAGACCCTATAGATTATATCTCATTCTTTTGGGGCGCTAACCCTAGGCATTGACCCTAAAACCATAGCTGCACACAGATTTAGTAACACAAAATGTGTATAAGGCAATTTAACAAAAAAACTTGGGCAGCTGGCCCAAGGAAATTTCTGCCTGGATTATTCCAGATCAGCACATTTAATTGGACTTTCTGTCCAGTTTTGCCTCACTGTTTTTATCAATAGGGCCCAAAAAAGGGGCTCTACTCAAAATCTTGACCCCCCCAACCCACACGCACACCACTGGCAACACATACAGAATGGTTTTAAGTAACAAAAAACGCAGGCCAAAGGCCATAAGTTTGTCCACCCCGGTTTTTTCTGGGTTTAATAACAATTTAATCTGGGCCTGACAGCATCCACTATCTCAAAATCCTGAAAGTTATATTATCCCAAAATGAGATATATAGCCCAAAGCACTCTTCCTCTTCACAATCTTTCCTCTCACACAAGGTTTTTTCCCTGCCCTGCAGGCTTCCTTTCCCCTTCTTGCTTTTTTTACATTGTATATGAGACTTTTGATCATTCCTTTTGGCCCTATGGGTTTATTGTACCAGTCAGAAATATCTGGGCAACTTGAATAAATGAAATTTAGAATGACCAACGCTTCTGCAACGTTTGTCACCATGATAAACCAAGTGCTAAATAGCCTCTCAAATACATTATGCTACCTTGACAATATCATCATATTCTCAGAAAAAAAAGAGGAACAACTCACACATGTCCACAAAACACTCAATTGACTCAAAAAGCACAAACTCTATACAAAGCCTAGCAAGTGTTAATTTATGGAAAATGAACTCTTGTTCTTGGGCAACATTGTCTCTGAAGGTGGCATTGAATCAAATCCAGACAAAATAAAAGCCATAAATAACATGCAATGTCTTACCTCTGTTAAACAAGTTAGATGCCTTCTCAGAATGGTAGCTAACCTAAGGAAATACATCAAAGACTGCGGAAAACTAACCACATCAATCAATGACTTAACCAAGGGTAATGCCAAAAAGAAATTCATCTGGACACCAGAATGTGATAACAATTTCCAACTACTTAAACAAGCTCTGATTAAAGCACCAATCTTCCAATGCCCTAATAACAGCAGGTGCTACAAGCTTGATTCAGATGCCAGTGACACCGCCATTGGAGAGGTAATACACATCTGCTATCCAGGGCAGCAAGACTTCCCTCCAGTATGTCACAAAAGTATAAAACTAGCTAACACCAAGCAGAGGTACCCAATACACAATAGGGAATTGCTAGCAATATACCACATATGCAATAAATGAAAATTTTATCTAGAAGGACATTTAAACATCTGAGTACTAACTGACCATAAATCCTTAATCTATTTCAAAACTCAGAACACACCTGCACAACAACAAGCCAAATGAATGTCCCTGCTGGAGTAGCTCAATTTAGACATCTAATATAAAAAGGGGGCAGAGCTGATCACAGATAATACTCTATCTAGGCTATGTCAGCCAAGAGAGAATCATCTTGACCACCTGACTGGCCCAACATATATAACACTGAGTACAAGACAAAAGGGAAAGATCCATCCACACAAAATTAACCCACTATACATTAGTAAGGAATGAAAAATATTTCCACATATCGAATGGCACAGTTTACCGCATCATTAAAGATAAAAATGTTCTCTACATCCCACTCAAACCAAAGAGTTGACACTATACTAAGACACCACCGCCTACTAGGACATACAAAGGCTAACAACCTATACCTCACTATAAAAGAGATAGTATGTTGGCCCAATCTTAAACAAGACATAGTTGATGTTCTGAAAAAGTGCACAGTGTGCAAGAAATACACCAACATCAAGTCTCAACAACCAACAGTTAATCCAGTACCAGACCCTGAACCATTCAAGGTTTGGGGGCTAGACGTGGTGGGACCCTTCCCAGAAGCAAAAACTAAACAACACTTTATAATTGTAGCCATTGACTTTGCTACACACTGTCCCATATGATGGTTAACACAGAACCACAAAGAAGAAACAATAAATTGCTTCATCAACAAGGCAATAATAGCCAACTACAGACTCCTTACTACATCATAACAGATGAAGCCATAGAGCTATCAGGTCACATAGTAAACAACAATTTAAAATTCAAAAACATAAAACACTCTACAACCTTGTCCTACAGGCCACAGGCAATAGCAGAGTTGAACTCCTAAACGGCAGCTTCACCAAACCCTCAAGAAAATAATGGATGGCAAAGCCAAAGACACATGGCCACTATACATGAAACATACATTATTAGTATCCCAAGTCCGCACCAACCAAGGGACAGGTTACTCACTGTTTGAACTAAAATACAGATACAAACCACAGATAGTCACCCACAATAACCAACTGTATTTGAATCTTCCCCAGGAAAACCTCCCACAGTGGAACAAGCACCAGCTTTACAACACATATGTATCAAAGCTAAAATAGCAGAAACCAAAAGGCTCAAAGCACAAAAGGTAACCTCTGCAGACAAACCACTTCCAATCAACTCCCCCATATTGGTCCTAGGGGGAACAGGAATAAGTTGGATTCAGTACACAGAGGACCAGGAAGCGTCATCAGATACCAGCTAGACAGAAATACCCATCTGGTTAAGTTTCAAGGGGTCAAAGATCCTGTCATCAAGGTATACCACCAATCCTGCCTTGCCTCAGCAAAGGGGAACACTCAACATGGCTAGTACCCACTAGCAAACAACTCCAGGGACATCAAGAGGCAGCCGTCAAGACAAAGCCCTCTCCTGATGTACCAGAGTAACCCCTTAAGGGGGTATCAAGGAGCTGGATGTACAGGTGTTCTGGCTACCGCCAACCCACTTAAAATCCAGTTATTGCCCAATTTGGTGTCCTTCTAATATGCAGTTCAACATGCCAGAAATGTCAACAAGCCAATATCATATGACTGTCCAAGTATTCAGTGACTTGCCCCATCCTGCACATGGCTTTCTCTATCTTTGATTCAAATATATCCCCGCCACAGTGCAAGCTACATAAGCCTAAAGTATTATCCAATAAAATATACTTCTTCTCTTCTTAATTCCATATTCAAAGCTTCCCCTAAAGTTCCTCCTCATCAACAGTGCTAGTGAACAAGGCAGCAGACAAGATAGCCACTATGAAGGTGAGGCTCAGAATGTTGAGGCACCTGTTTACACTCAGTTATTTGATGTGGGAAATGAATTAGCCAACCTGTACCTGACCCCTGACCCCTATGGCTTTGATTTGTTTGAGATTCACTTAAAGTCTAGCTCTGCCCTTGCCTCCTTTTGCAATCCCATTCAAGGTGCCAATCAACCAGCCAATCAGAATGGCAACCCTGGTTTGGAACAACTGCCTGCCAACAGCCAACTTGATTCCCTATAGCCAATCAGTCTATAGCTCCTATAGCCCAGTGCCCCAAGCACCAAATCATTAATGCCAAAATTTTCCAGTAAATTGTGGTGCCAACCAGCGTGGCCTGACTTGGGACCAGATTGCCACCCAATTAAAATTTACCCAGACCACCATCATGTGGACATTTAACAACCTGACAAACAAGAGGAACCTGATTGGTACAGCCAAGAATAAAAGAAGGCTACAGAGTCTAAGATCAATGAGAAATATACAATATAATTGATCTCATTCAGCAGGACCCCAAGCTTTCCCTGACCCAGGTCCAGAAACAACTTGTGCACCATAAAATATGAGTTTTTAAGAACATGGTGCAGCTCTGGATGTATGAGAAAGTCTCCTCAGTTTTGGTGTTGACTAATTTTAGCTGTGTCCAATGTGATGGCAGTGATGATTTCCTAAATGATCCTGCCATTGAATCTACTCTGATCCAATGACTGACAAGTTTATCTTATGATATTATGTTCATCTTATATTAAAACATGTTCATTTCTTTTGAAAATTTTGCAAGTATTAAAAAGTCACCAAGAAAAATGAAAGGAAGAAGGTCAAGAAGGGGATGTTCATTGATGTATTTTTGCCTAAGGGCTTTGTCTATTATTAGACAAATCCTTATTACACCAATGACTAT
Organism: Entomophthora muscae; assembly: GCA_014839935.2. NCBI lineage: Eukaryota > Fungi > Entomophthoromycota > Entomophthoromycetes > Entomophthorales > Entomophthoraceae > Entomophthora > Entomophthora muscae. Next base: position 97,460 of record QTSX02004413.1, read on the forward strand.
GAGCATAACATATCCTTGTTGATTTTCTGGATTCTTGGGATAGATCAAGTTTCCTATCAGGTTTTCTTGAGCTATCAGATGGAGATATCTCCACCACCCTCAAATCAATCCAAGGACGCAGGCACCAGGCCTTAGAGTACCCAGTTGGATACTCAGACATCCATCTGGCCAATATTGTGTTCTTCAATATTGGAGACACAGTCCAGCAGCACCAACTCCAGGCGTTTGATGATCTTTATCTTGGTGTCCTAGACTATGATTATATCTTTGGTTGACAGATAGTGCCTGAATTGTTTTCTCAAATTGTCTTACATGCAAATCTGGGCAACTAATCATGTAAAGACAAGCACCTCTCACCCTATGCCTCAGCTGTCTACCAACTAATCCATCCAATGATGTACAAGGAATATAACAAGCCTTATATAGCTGCCATCACAATAAATCTGATTGGTTCCACCCCTGCCACCACTGACCCCAACCTATCAGCCCCATCCAACAAGTCCCAGACCTCTCAGGCCAGCACCACCTCCATACCTTCTTTCCTAGCTTTTATGCTCATAGTTATCACTATTTCTGTCCCAAATAAACTACTTTCTACCAAATATTTTTGTTTATATAATTTTTTATCCAGAATTTCAATTATTTAAATTCTCTTTGTTTTCAGTTTGATATTTTCTTTATGTTGAGCTTATTTCTTTAAAATCATATTTTTATTATGCCATGTACCTAAATCCAGAAAATAGTGTTTTTAGCTCTTTAGACAGTCCTTATGAAAGAGTTAACAACAATTTGGTGATCAGCTAAAATTAAGTTAGAAAATTACATATTTATTGTGTTTTAAAAGTTTTTGCTGATCTGAATTCAAAGCCCTTTTAATAAACTTTAAGCCAAACAGGAGCTGTGTGATATAGGGATTGTTTTGCCATTGTGCGCCATTGCTGCTAAAGCAAGTTTTTGTGAACTAGTGATCAATCAGCTTTTGGGGTAGCACTAGTACACAAACAATTTTTCACAGCAGCAATGGCACAAAATAGCAAAACAACCAGCTAATCAGATTAATTGGCACACATTTATCAAAGAAATAATGAATTTCTCTTTATATCAAAATAATCCCTTTATCACACAGCTCCTGTTTGGCTTAAAGTTTATCATTAAAGCTTCAAATTTGGATCAGCAACAAATTTCTCTAAACACAATAAGTAAATACATTTCTAAATTAAATCTAGCTGATCACCAGATAACTATTAATGCTTTTTATAGAGGGCTGTGTAAGATCTTGCCCATAATGGTACAAGGTTGTAAACTAAGGAGCGCAAAGTGTTTGGGGTAAGGTTTAAGAGGTACAAAAAGGTAGGGATAGTCTGTAACATAAATTTACAGAATTCAGATAAATTTTATATTGAGTCACAAAAGATGTAATGAATTTAAAAGCCCCAAACAAAGAAGATAGAATAAGGTATTTAGTAATGATCTATTAGCTACTAAAGGAATATCAATATTAGGATATTCTCCATCAGCAAATTTATACATATAACTATTAAGATATTTCTTGGTTAAAAATAATGAATACACCAAGTCTACTGCTTGTTGTATAACAACTTCAATTTTGAACTAAGAAAAAAGTGTTATTTCTAAATAATCCTAAAAATATAAAAAGTAAAGTCCTTAAATTTGTAAGTTTTAAAAAGTAAAAAATTGGTAAAATTGAAGGTAATTAATCACTTAAATTTTTGGCAAAAATCTTACTCTTATAAAGCTCTTTATTCATTCCAAAATTTTGCTGATTTCAGGAGTGATTGACAAAGGGGAACAAAAGCCAAAGAGCAAGAGCATTTTGATAGACTATGAAGTAAAATATAAAAGAAGGAGAAAATAGAAAGCTCAGTCTGAGAAGCCGCAGATTTGCAACAGCAGGGTAAAGAGAAAGTGTGTTCTTACACAACCCAAAGTGTAAAATGCAAGAAAAATTATATTAAACCTTTTATTTAGATTATAAAATATACAAGATCTTTAATTAGGAGAAAAAGAGAGAGATAAATACAAACCAACAAATAAATTAAAAAGAATTAAAAGGTAATAACTTTAAAATAAATAATAATATTTAACTTAAATTTCTTTTTAAAATAAGATAAATAAAACTAAACCATCAACATTTAATTATTAAAAAATCCTGCAATTTAGACAGGGCATGACAGGCTGTTTAAAGAGATAAAATAATACAGCAACTTATGGAAGTGTAGCAAAGCACAAAGCAAACAACACATATTGAGAGTATCTTAAAAACTTATAGGCAATGGGTAAAAGGATGGGATTTTGTAGTAAATGGGAAAACAAGAAAGTATAAACAAAGAGGCAATTTTATCAGAATAACAAATTGCTTATTGGGGTGAAAGATATAAAAACATATGCAAAGGTTTTTAAAAAATCATATAAGAGAATTGGATTAGCTTTTGAAGGATCTCAACTTGGCAATCACTGAGATTTGAAAATTGACTGCAAGGGCAAATAAAAGTGAAGTCTGCTATCCTGATGTGCAACAAAATTGACACGGTGTTGGCCAAGGCGCTTATCGCCAAAATACTTGACACCCCTGGGATGACCATTGAGCCTCTTTTTAACATCCAGAAGACAGTTGTGAAGGGCTTAAAATTCAAACTCTATGCCCTTTTCTGTGCTGTCTGTCTGGGTTGACAACCCTGAATGTATGCCCACCTCAAACCAGCCAAGCAAGCCCAAATCAAGTACAAAGAATTGCCAGCACAATTACTTGCGCCAAGAATATCTAAGCCTGAAAAGCCCCTGGCAAGGAAGATACATGCAAAGGTAACATAAAAAAATAAAATTAATAAAAAAATTGTAAATAGTTACCTTTTTTAGAGACCATAGACAGTGAAATCTGCTGTGTTCTGGTCCTATTTGTCCCTGCCACGTTCTACACCAACTATGCTAATCATGTGGCTAGGCAGCTGTTTCTGTCTCCCCCTGGTTTGCAGGAGCTCAAGGATCAAATCAACACCATCTTCCCAATGTCCATGGAGGCATTGGATGGGTTCACGCATGGCAAGGGGGCATCCAAGTGGGCAGTTAATGCCTACAAGAATGCCCAATTAGTCCAACTGGACCTGGTATCCCTAAGTGGAGTTTACTGTGTAAACACCATCAAGATTTTTTGGACCTCTTGGCGATTCTCCCATTCAAAAATATATCAGAGATAGGCTAGCCCATGCAGGCACTTGATTCTGTTTCCTGGTGAAGCATACACTCTCCTATGTGATAGAGAACTTTGGGGGCGCAATGAAAAAATTGATTGTGCTAACATAACAGCTGTCAAGAAGACAAAAAACCTCCTGGAGGACTTTGAGCTGGCCTGGAGTGGAGACAAGACGGAAGTCCTGACAGTCATAAATATCATTTTTTCTAAAACAAAGCACAAGAAGAAAATAAGTGCATTATTTAACAAATTGTGTGATTTTACTGAAGCCTTTTCTGGGCAAAGGCTTCACAATGTGGTATACCTTGTGTTTTTTTCTAGTTCAGGATGGGTGCCAGTGTCAAGAACTTAGATAGAATCCTTATTATAATTGACAAAATCAGGCTATCCCTGGATGGGAAGAAGGCCCTGGGTTACAGCTTGGTGGACCATGTAATCCAGAATGCCCTAGTCCTGACTGGAATTTGCGGGTTAGCAGCCCCACATGAAAAGCTGCTGCTTCACTCCCGATTAACCATACTACCTTTTACAAGCCACTGATAATAATTTAATATCAGTGTGTACACTGTATAAAGTATGGCAGTGGTGGTGGTGTGCCACCTCCATTGCCAGAGTAACCACTATAATTAACCCATTTTGCAAATTAACTTACTGAATTTCAACAATTAGAACTAAAAACTATAATTTGACATCATTGAAAACTCAGAATTGAGTTTTTACCCATGCAGATTACTAAACGTCAATACCTTTTAATAAGCAGAAACCTGTTTCCTGAACATTTTAATTAAATAAAATTAAGCTTTAGAATACTTTCTAGAGTAAAGTAACTATGTAAAATTATAAAAATGATACATGTCAGCTAAAAAACAATAAAAATACACATTTTTGTTTTTACTATGAAATTAGCTATCTTTAATATAAAATATTTTTCCCACTTAAAAAAGCCCCTTATAAGAAAAAGTACCAAATAAAAATGCACATATTATAGGAAATCTTAATAATCAGAAACACTAATATAAAATTTTTCTTTATTGAAAACTATAAAAAAACATATAATTTACTAGTAAAATACCAATATAGGCCATGTAATACAGTCTAAAGCATCAAACTATCAATAGAAAATCAATGATTTTATAAAAACAGTATCATAAATTATTAATGAGTTATTTAGAATAACTTTTTAAAAAAAATATTATACTTAACATAAAAGAAATATATAAAAATTAGTCAATACTCAATAAATTTAATTGAAAGAAAGACTGTGATCACCTAGTTGCCATTAAGAACTGTGGCAATCTTCTTGATGTATTCCCCAATCTTTGAAAGCTTATATTTGGCCTTGACAACGTCCTTAATCTTCTCATGATACTGTTTCTCTTTGGTGGTTCTCTTCTTCTTGGATGGGCGGTCCTCAATATATCTGATGGAAGCAGCAGTCTTCCCCTATTAGACTTTGAGGTGCTTGTAGGTGTTGTATTTGGGCTTGATTCCAAAGGAGGATCTGATATGCTTATTTCAGCCCTTCAAAGATGAAGTATTTTTCATCTCATCATTAAGAACTGCCTGATAGCAGTTCCAGCTAGCTTTGTTTCTGGGCTTGCTCCAGCGCTTAGTGACCTTACGTCAAATTCACTGTGGTTCATAATATTTAATGAAAGGGTAGAAAACACCATCATGTTTCTTGTCATATATATCCTGGCATAGTATGTCAAAGGCTTTCATGGTATTATCTGGCTTTAAAAAAGCTAGTGATATAAACTGCTTAATTAAGAACTTGCACTTTCCTAATGTATCTAGACAGTGGAGCTTTCTGATCTCAGATAGACCCTTTAGCTGCCTATGACAGCCTGTCAATAATGGAAAAACACCCCTGTGCTTCTCCATTACATTTATTTTAAAAAAGAATTATATTGGGCAGTTTAATAGTCCATGATTATAGTTGAGGGGCCAAGTGCTCTTTCATGAACTTCTTGTTCTGTAGCAAGATTGACTTCATCCTTTTCATTATCATCTGGATTGGCTCTAGTGTTATGGCCATGATGACTATTTTATTTCTGGATAGGGCTTTGATGCCCTCCTGAAGGATTTTAAAGGCCCTTGTGTAGAACTTTTCTGTTGCCCCAGGAAGCAAAAAGTAGGCAAATGGGAGCACCTTGCCTTCAATAAGGGAATGTACAACCCATAGTTGGTAAAAAAAGGCAGGGCATACTGAAAAGGTACTGTCACATAACCAGTTCTCTGAATCTCTTAACTACTACAGGTTCTGTTGGGTAGCATATCATACAATTCTTGTCTCTTCTGTGGGAACATCATCATGTAAAAAGAATACCTCATCACCATTTAACATCTTCAACTCCTCTGTTAATACTAACTCACTGTGGTCTATGGCAGATTTCTTATGGGGGAATAGACCACAATGTTTATCACATATATACTTCACTAAATGATTGTTTTTATTAGGCTCTGGGGAAAACATCCAGGAGGATAAAGCGGGAATTTTTTAACAAACAAATTGAGGTTCAAAGTTAGTCCTGGGTTAGCCCTGAGAGAAAAATTAAAGGCACATACCTTAATTTTCTGGAATTCAAGAAGATGATTTCCTTTTTAAAAAAAGGAAAATAAAAGCTTGTAGAATACTAAAGCCAACACAAATGTGGATAAAAAAGTCTTTATTAGGAGATTTTATTATACTTAAATAATAGACAAGGGTTACTGATCACTCAATAGGTAGACAGGGTGGTAGATGAGGTCATTTTGAGTTGAACTCATACCAGGATCAGTTGAAGACAAGTAGGATAATCCAGAATGGATAGACTTTGATGTTGACCCATTTATGAAAAGTAATGAATTTTAGAACTTGAAGAAATAACCAACTTATATCTTGTGCACATATCATTATTTGAAGGCCATATCAAAATAACGTTAATGGCACAATTTCCAAAAACTGGTTGTGGTCAGGGATGAGCTTCAGGCTCTCATTACTTAGGTGTGTGGTGACCTTAACGGTCAGATCAGAAGCCTTGATGTCTTTGGAGACTGTAAACATTTATTAACGGTACCATTTTAGAATCTTTTTAATAATATTGGTTGGAGTATTAAATGTGTGTCTTCTTTTTAATGATAACTTTATTTCATCCTTCTGTGTTGATCCTGGCAGCACAGCTTCTATATTCACAAACATAATGTTTGATTTTTTCCTGCTTTCTTCTGATTGTTACAATTTAAAAATAGCCATCCAAGACTATACTTGCCCTACTTTAACAGAAATTACAGGGGGGAACTGAGGGAACTTCTTTAGGAGCTTAAACTCTCCTTTGAGATTATATATACTGTAAACCTTGAGGGGATCCCATGGACTAATTGGTGCTTGATAGTAGTCAGACAGATAATTATCAGGATCTTATTTATTGGTACTTGATGAGGAGTATGAAGGTGCAGATTCATTGGGTGTTGGAGGATAATTATCTGGAGTTGGATTCTTTCACTTCTTGGACTGGGATGGGCTTGATTCCTTGGTGTTTGATTCTTTTGAGTTTAATTAATCTGGGCTTGGGTGGGGTTCTTGACTCTTGGGTATCTTTCTTCCTTGCTTGTCTAGTGTAACCTCATCTCCTTCTTATTGGTACCAGCTTGAAGAAGAGGAGGGTTCAGGGGAGGGATCTTCACTTTCAGGTTATGGGGTCTTCTCCTTTATCTTCTGTTTTTTTGAGGGCCCTTTGGCTAGTTTTTTGTTAGGGTTTAAACTTTGGGCCTTTCCAGAGGCTTTGGGCACTTTTTTGGTTGACTTGAGATTATTTTGTGCTTCTTGGAATATTTTTCCTACAATATTTAGAGTAAAATTCATAAAATAATAATAATTTGAAACATCAATAAAATTAAATAATAATCACATGTTTTATTTTTTATTAGTAAGTAAATAGTTTATAGGAGTGTTGCATTCACAAGTATTGGTGGGTTGTTTTTTGCTTTGCTTAAAAAACTTAAATTACAACTTACTAATTACTAAAGACTAAGTTGAGGTGTTCTCCCAATTTAGTACATATAACAAATATAATAAATGTAATGATCAATTATTTATTTTATATCAAGTATTAGATTTATAAGATTTGGGATATTGATATCAGCCACTGAACGCCAGGATCCTCTACTTCACAGCCAGATTACTATTTGGCTTTTTCCCACTATTAACATTAGACTGTATGATTGTAAGTTAATATGGCCTGGAGACACAACTTAGTTTATCACTTGAACTATCTCTCACCCAGAGCAAGAGTAATACTTGATCTCTTGTTTGCCAAGCTTAAAGGAACAATTTCTGTTACATCAAAGGAAAGTTTAATTAATCACCATATAACAAGAGGTATGAAAAGTGCTTTTAGAGCTAGTTAATTAGTAAAGAATAGAAAAATAATGTTAAAATAAAATTTTTGACATTCTGGTAGTCACAATAGTCAAAAATATTTAGTTTAGTCTTTCAGCATAAAAACTCTTTAATTTTGGACGTTGAAATACTGAAAGTTGACATAAAATCTGAAAAATACTATGTAAATAACTTATAAAGCTTACTTAACATTTTCTGGAGTTGGTTTTTAAGACCTAAATTGATAGTTCTTTAATTTTAAAAACATGGAGACTTGCATATGTAACTTATGAAAACTAAATGATATGTATTTTAGATAATATATTAAAGTACAGCCTTTGACACTTTGGTCTGAATCATCATACCATTATATGTGTACTTTTTGTTAAGTGGCAGTGTTGTTGCAACCAAGTCCCCCAGCTTGCCTGCCAACATATCTTACAATACACAGGGGGTGCTTAATCAGCCGCCCCTTGACATATCTAGTAACATGAACGTATCTGATGGCAATATTGAATTGCGGGCACTTCCTCTTAATTAGGAGGCTATAAATTTGACTTTCTGATTCCCGCACAAGTTATTCCTTTGCTTTAAAACTTACATGGAATGTGTCACTATGCCACTCCCTGTGGCCTTGTGGCTTTCCCCATATAGTATATTGGTTGCAATTGTCAGGGTTAAATAGAGTGAGAGCTCATTTTAATCAATCAAATGGGGAATTTACACCCAAAAGAGGATGATATTACCAATGAGGATGAGATGATGTATGTTTAATTAGAAATGGTTACCCTTAAACAGTGAATAAGGAAGGCGTAGCAGAATATTACACACAGTTACATCAGAAAGATATTAATTTGGCTCAATGTCAAAGAATCAGCAGTATAGATAGGTTCACATTCAAATTTACGGGTTTCAGGAATCATTTAAGAAGGAGGAGGAAGATTACCAGGAATTACAGAGATGAGAAAGCAGAATCTAGCAGTCTGGTTATTACAAATCTGATAGACAAATATTAAAATAAGTGAATAATTGAGACAAGATTTTTTTGAGGGCAAAATATCAAACTACTAAGGTATTTTGGTGGGGAAAATTGTTACTTAAAGCCTTTGGGTGCATCTTAATGAGGTGGCCCCCTTGTATGTAATATTTGGACAGCTTACAGATACCACCAATGGTGGTTCTGTAAGCTGTTACCTGACCTCCTTTGAGGTCAGGATTTGTTGACCAGAAGGTCAAATGAGGGAAAATTGGGCGTGGGGCATCTGTTCCCCACTTGGACCCAATTTCCTGTGCTTCACTCACTTGCAATCAATTATTAGTTTTAAATTTATGATTTTTGCAAGCAGGCAGGTCTTTGGGCTGGGTTTCCCTGAGTGGCAGCTCTTTGGCCAAGCCACGCCTGGGAAAACTATGGCCATGAAATTACTCTTCTTTATTTGGCAACTAGGACTTTCCACTTCCTGGGAGTGCTTCCAGTGTGTAGTTCTTTTGGGCAGCAGGAAGTTTCATGGCAGCTAGGGTGGCTTTAACTGGACCTAATACCTGGGGATTGTTCTTGTGGAATTTTAGATTATTTCTTGGGCGTAATTAAGGTTGCAGTGGGGGATCCAACAGTTTTCTGAGGCTGGGTATCCCTTCCAGGCTACTAGTTAGTACAGGCGCTTGCAGGATAGTTTGGATGCAATTATTGATTCCAGTTCATATTCCAGTTGTCCATCCACCATTATAGGGTCAGGAGTAGATACAGGGGGACCTTCATACTTAGTTAAAAGGCATTCATGGAATGTGCTGAAGATGTGGAAGGAGGGAGGTCCAGTTGGTAGGCTGAAGATCCAATCTTCTTTAAGATTCTGAATGGACCTACTCTTTTGGGACCTAGCTTCCGGCAGGGTACTTTTAGTGGCAACAGCGCCCATGTTGACAATAATAATGTCAACAGTGACCATGTTGACACTTTTTCAACATGGCCACTGTCAACTTGAACTCTAAATCTCCTATGTTTTTTGCTAGTTGTGCTAGCTTAATTCTTTTTTAAGCGTTCAGAGGTGCAAACCCTGAAAAAACAACAAAATGTGGCCCTCTCAACACAATTTAATATTAAGCTTAATAAAAAAACTTGATTTAACCTGATTTTTCCTTTACTTTTATTAATAAAAATTAGTTAATTTTTTATTTTTTTTCACGACGTAAAAGTATCAATGTTGACACTTTTTAAGCCAAACTTATTTTTAATAACAAAACTGAAGCATCTACAGTAAAAAAAGTGTGCATTTAAAAATATTTTTTTTATTAAATTATTATATTGAAAAAGACGTGCGCATAAATTTGATTGTTAAAATGTTCATGTTATAAATATTTCTGTGGTACTTATTACGGCTTTAATATATTAGGTGGATTGGTGGCTAACGGTGATCCAATAATTTAAGCGTGAGTTACTATGTAAGTTACTATAGAATTTATTATTAAAAAATTTCAACACTCATAAATGTCAATATTTGCTCATGAGCATCCCCCATGGTGGAGTTAAGCAAATTAGAGTGGCACATTTAAGCCTAGATTAATATGCCACCTCATATAAAGAATTTTGTAAGTGACATTGTTGACACTTTACCCTTTTGAATAATTAAATACAATTTGTTAACAACTTAATATAAGCGCAATGATAAAATATCATATTACCACCCCCAAAATATTTTTTTAATAAAGAAATAAAGAACCTTGATACTTTTTTTACTTATTTTTATATGTTTTTTTAAATTTTTATATGTGAACAAAAACACACAGAAAACGGTTAATTTTTGCTAGCCCACTTAAATTTAATTAAGTGTACTATGAAAAAACATAAATTATCAAAAAAAATGTTGACAGTGACAATGTTGTCAAAAATAAAGTCTACAATTTTTGTAATTGACAGTGAGAATTCAGCTTTTTTTCACTAATTGTCACTCATAATGTCAACGCTTTTCAGTTCTCACATATAAAACTAAATGTTTTACATAATAAAAACTACTCATTTTTTGATGTGTTGTATTTTTAACTTCCCTCTTTCATATTTTTTAATTTTTTAAAATAAAATTCATATCTGAATATAATACTTTTAATATTTCTCTTAAATGTAATTTTTTATTTATAACTATAATAAAATAAAAACTATACAAGTATTTTTTAACTTTTAAATGCCAAGAAAAACCATCTAAGAATTACTTTTTATATGTTATGCCTTTTAATTTGTTTTGTTTTTTTACATACATTGATTTATTTTAAATCATTTTACTTATTGTTTTAGGACAAGAACACTTCCAAACAGCCCAAAGGAACCAAGCGTCCTTCAAAGCTAACCAAACCCACAAAAAAGAAGTCTGTCTCATCAGAGAAGGCCACCCCCAAACTATCCCCAAAGCCCTCACCAAAGCCCTCCCCTGAGCCCTCTCCTAAGAAGAGCCCTGCTCACTCCACTGGTAGAGAGGAAACTGATGGCTCTCTTACAGAGCACAGTTTCTACAACTCGGCTTCTGACAAGGAGCCAACCAAGAAGAAGCGGCAAGGCAAAAAGACCCCACCCAAAGATAAGTCTCCTGCACATGAGGATCACCACAATAAGCCCCCTTCTGCTTCCTCACCCCTGCCAAACTCCCCCCTTCAAGCTCATATGGGGATGATTCAAAGCCCTGTCCCAATTACTTCCCTGGTTTCTGCCATGCTCCTGGTGGCCCCTGGGACCCTCTGTTGGCCCCCAACATCTGAAATGTTGACAGCAAATTCAAGGTTCCCTCTTCTTAGCCCAAATACTTACCAATCATGAGTGTAAAGGGTGGGCCGGCCATGGTGGCCAATGGGTATATCTTCAGCTGCAACAATGCCAACAGGGGCTTCAAGAGCCAGCATTACACCTGCAAGGACCGCTCCTGCCCAGTGCGGCTCAACACTGAGCGCTGGGACCTGGTCCAAACCATCAAGGGCAAGCATAGCTGCATCATGCCTTTATCACCATAGCCTGCCTTCTCAAGTGGTATCTGGTGCAGGTGATGCCCACCTTCAAAGATCTTTCTGCCACCCAGCTGGCCGTGCTTGCTTGCAAGTACCTCTCCCCAAACAACTTGAAGAGGGTTCCAAATCATAATCAGTTGGTCAAGTTTGTAAGTGATAGGCGTCAAGCCTCCAATCCTCTGGCCAAGAGTACCACCAGCATCAAGGACCTTATCCTCACAGATGCCCTCAAGAAGTCAGAGGATAGTGAGATGTTCCTGCTCCATGATGATGGGCAGGAAGTGGAGGATAGGATTGTAGCCTACGCCACAACCCAAAACCTGGAGCAGCTGAACACTGCTACCATCTGGCTGTGCAACGGCACATTTTCTACTTGCCCCTCCCTATATAAAGCAGCTTTGGGTCCTGCATGGGCAGTTTAATGATCAGGTTATCCCTCTTGTGTTCTTTCTCCTTCCTGGTGCCAAGACTGAAGTCTACACCAGAGCCTTCAAGATTGTCTGGGATGCTTTGAGCTCTCTTCCCACCAACCAGCTCCCCCCTCTCACTCATGCCACAAGGGCAAATCCCTCCTCCGCTGAGAAGGATGAGTCCACCATAGCCGCTGAGCAACTAGCTCATTCACGCTCACTTGGGCCAAAGGTTATCATAATGGACTTTGAGCAGGCTCAGTTCAGAGCCTTTGAGTCCATCTTTAATGGAGAAGTCCAGGGCTACTTATTCCATTTTAGGCAGGCCCTTGTCAAGAATCTTAAGAGTGAGAAGGACCTTTTTGAGAAGTATCTTAACAATGGTAAGGGGAAGTTCCCCTTTGCCCTGACTCAGTTTGCTGCCTTGGCTTTTGTACGCCCAGAGCATACTGGGCTTGGCTTTGAGGCCCTCCTGGAGGATACTTACATCAAGAAGCACTCCACTATCTTCAAAGGCTACCTGGATTACTTCAAGCGCCAATGGGTGGGCAAGAAGGTGACTGCTTGGAGAGGTAAGAGCGGGGCCACTGTCCCTTGGAACTGTCAAGGCGCCTGCCTCAAGGGGGAGATGAAGACCACCTCTAGCCTTGAGATTTGACATAAACACCTGAAGGTGAAATTTGGGACCAACCCCAAATATAACAAGTTCTTCTCTAAGCTACATGAGGAGCAGGCCCGGACTGTCTCCAAGTTCTGCAACCTGGCCAACCAGGTGGCCCCCAAGAAGCAAAAGTCCAAGGAGCAAGACTACCAGGAGGATGTGCAGAAGGTGGTCAAGAAAAAGTATAAGGTGTCAGAGATTAAGAAGTACTTGAAGATGTTGCCACTGCTCTTGCTGGTGGCTTTAATTAGCCAAATAAACTTTGCTTTGCTTTGCCTATATATTTTTTACTTTTAAACTTTTATTTTTTAATTTTTTTGGATAGTACTAATCTTTTTAAGTATAAATGATAAGTTTAAGATACAGCTTCATTGTGGTTTTGTAAGAAATATCTTATATTTTGTTAATTTATCTTTAAGCTATGAGATATTTTCATTTATGCTTATATAAAGTATAATAAATTAAATTTATAATTTTCTTATATTTTTTAGTTATTATTATATATAAAATACCTTTATTTTTGGTCCATTGGAATTTTATATTTTATGGGAATAAAAAATAATTTTATAATAAAGAGTGTAATTTACATAGTAAACTGAAAAATAGTTGCTTATATCTCCTTATTATTAGAGCTTATGGTATTTTTTATTGCAGTTTTGAGCTCTCTGGAGTCATTTTATTATAATAATGTATTTCAAAATATTTTTTATATTATAAATGTTCAGGGTAAAGTGTTTTGTTAATTAAAAAAGTGTTGACATCCAGGAAACAACATTTAGTAAAACTGGGTTGTCACTTTACTATAGTGTCAACATTAAAAGTGTTGACATGGCCACTGTCAACATTTTTAGTATCAACATGGGCGCTGTTGCCCTTTTAGTCACATGTTCCGGGAGTCAACCAGTACTTGATTGCCAATTTTGTATGCTGGACCCTCTCTTCTTTTCATGTCTGCATAAGCCTTTGTAAGCTGCCACAGCATGAGTCAATGGGTCCTTGACTTCTTTGTGAAGATTTTATAAGGCAGCTGCCCAAAAAGATGATAATTCTACTTTGCTACCTGAGAGAAAACCAAAGTTACATTGGGTGTTGTAGTCATAATTTTTGTAGAATGGGGAGACATTAGATGAAGAGCAAGGGGCATTGTTTGAGGTAAAGTGAGCCATTAGTATGTTTTGGGACCAGTTGTCTTGTTCTGTGTTAGAGTAGCATCTAAGAAATATCTCCAAACATTGATTCACCTCCTCTGTTTGGCCATTGGATTGGGGGTGGTAGGCTGTTGATCCACATAACTTAATGCCAAGGAGTCTGTAAAAGCCTACCAGAATTGTGCTGTGAATTGAGGACCTATATTTCTTATAATATCTTGGGGGATTCCATGGTGAGCAAAGACATTTTTGACATACAGTTTGGCCTTTGGACTGATTTAATTGTGGTTTGGCAGTGGATGAAACATCTCATCTTTGTTAAACAATCTACCACTACCATGATTGCATCATAGCCATTTGATGGGAAAGTTCTATTATGAAATCAACAGACAGAGATGTCCATGGACCATATGGACTTTGTAGGGGAACCAGTAGATCTTTCTGTTTGAGACATGAGGGCTTTGAACTTAGACAAACCACACAGCCCTTCAGGTACTTAGCTATTTCCAATGTGAGACCTCTCCAATCAAATTGTCTATGGATTATCTCTATGGTCTTATTTTTCCCTTGGTGACCAACCAATATGTTGTCATGGTGTACCTTGATGAATTCCAGGCAAATAGCTCTATTGGGTACCCACAGGCAACTATTATGAAGTTTGATACCATCTTCAGAACTGTAATAGGTGTGGGGAGTAGATTGACTTGCCAACTTAAACAACTGGGGGTACCGTTTGTCTAAAGGTTGAAGCAACTTAACTCTAGCTACCAGGTCTGAGTTGGCAGGTTCTTGGACACTTAGGGTGTAGACTGTTTCCAAAGGGAGAGGATAGAATGGCACTGGGGGAATCATGACCTTTGTATTGAATTTTTTTTCAGCCTTAATGTCTGGAAGAAATGCTGGGTTATGGCTGAGGGAGTCCGCCAGATGGTTATCAATACCCTTGATAAACTTGTATTGGAATTTAAACTTGACTAGGAACTCATACCATCTGGTCTGAGGTTTAGTTAAGAGACGTAGTTCATTTTAATACAGTAGGGCTTTGTGGTATGTCCTTACTTTAAATGAATGTGGTTGAGTGAAGGTGATGTTGCCAATATTTCATAGACTCTACTACTGCTAATAACTCTTGTCATAGATCATGTAGCTGAGCTCTTCAGATCCCATTTTCTAGAGAAATAGCCCACATGGTATATTAGTCCATTATCAGCAGTTTGTAGAAGGACCAAAACAATGGCAATTTGGAGGCATCTGTGGCTAAGATGAAAGGGTTGGAGGCATCAACATTACAGAGCATGGTTGCAGAACACATGATGTTCTTAACAGCATTGAACACAGCATCACATTGTGCAGACCATTCTAGAGCTCTTTTCCCACTAGCAGCCTAAAGGGGGATGCTGTTTCTGTCAAGTGGGGGGTGAAGCATTTCAAGAAGTTGCATGTTCCCAGAAAACTGCAGAGCTTGGTAATGTTTGTTGGGGTCTGCCAATTCTTTATTGCAGCTTCCTTGTCAGGTAAATAGCATGGCCTTTCTCCAAGATCAGATTTCCTAAGAAAGAAACTTTACTCTTGAAAAATTCACATTTGCTCATTTTAATTACAAGATTGGCCTTTTAAATTCTTTTCCCTTAAAGTACAAAGGTGGAAGGCATGAGACTCCTTGTGACTGTATGTCAGTCACTTTCAAGTATTTAGCCAAATAAATACACCAAAATATAAAGATGTTCTGTTTTTGCGGTTTATTTCATGTAGATATGTTTGACTGGAATTCTTTGTATAAAGATTCCTGGAAACTTGGTATCTATATTTAATAAAAGAATAGAATATGGGTGGTTAGTCAGGTAAGACTAACTAGTAAAATTGAGGCAAGATTGGCCAAAGCAATTTTGGGGACTAGGCATCTCAAAAACAAGCTAATTAACTGGGAAGGTTAATTAATATATTCATGGGAATATAATTAATAAGGATTTAATTATATTGTTTAATTGTCTTGACTGGGTCAAGAAGTTTAGTTAAGTTTAACTATAGGTAAACCCCTGAATTTGGGTTAAAAGCACTGTTTTGATAATGTTATTAGGGTAGAAGCGCTGCTGCACTGCCTAATTGATTTGTAAAGCGCTGAGGCGCCACCCAGTGAATGTTTCAGGCGCTGGGGGCCCTGGTGGCACCTGTTTTGAGTTTTGAAGCGTTTTAATGGGGTTTTAACGCAAAAAACCATTAAATGCAAAGTTAACTAAATAAAGGCAATGTTGTCTAGGGATTTAGGTTTGATCAGCTGGTTCCCAGTTGGAATGTTGATAGCTGAGTTTTGGAATGTGTGTATTCCACAGGGGTTTGACACCGGGAGCTGAGGAAGCTCTATGCCAAATTGATACATTGAGATGAATGGTGCCAGGTGACTCTTTCTCATTGCAGGTTAATTCTCATAGGCTGAGAATTAACTGGGATCTTTTAGGCAAAGATCTAGGTTTGGATGACTCAAATGTCATAGACCATGTGATGAATCATAGGTTGATTCAGGAACCGGAGGGGTTTTCAGCCAAATATGCCCTGAATGGTATATAAGCAAAAACATCTAAATTTTAATAAATATATATTATCAATTTCAACGCTTTCCCCTCAGTTACTTTTCAATTGTCATGTATTCACTGTTATTTTTGAAAGAGCAAAGTTTGTAGTACTTTTCATGGAAACCACTGCTGCCAGGAAAGAAGTTCCTACAAGTTTGATGGAGGAAGCTTGGGCAAGTCTGGAGGTCACTAATACTGTGCCCAAGGAGGCTTTGGTGGAAGAAAAAACTGTGTTTGAAGAATTTTATTCAAGTTGCTTTGAAAAAGAAGGGACTCCTGCTCAAGGAAATTGAATCTATGTATTGGATTCTTGGAACTTGTTAGTAAGATTTGACAAATTTTACAACAAGTGAAAGCCAGGGCAAATTGTGAGATTGAGGCTTTAAGAGGAAGAGAGAGAAAGAGTGTCAAGATCATGGCTTGTTGACAGGATGACAACAAAGTGTTGTCCCATAAAATTACCTCCCTGGAGGCAAAGCTCCTCAAAGCTTTGTCACAGGAAGTTAATGGCATTAAGAGTCAAGGGCAGAATAATGGTAAGTTGGACTGATTGGACCTGGATCTGTCACACTCTCCATCTGGAGAGTATACTAAGATGACATCCATGCATGTGATAGCACAGCTCCTAATAAGGTCACTCAAGGCTGCATTGATATTCTTCTGGAAAACTGCTGGGGCGTTCTTTAGACCAAATGACATGACTCAGTACTGAAAGATGCCTTTTTTAGTCCTGAAGGTGTTAATGCATTCCTGACCTTCCTTAATGCAAATTTAGTTAAAAGCATCCAGGAAGTCCAGCTTTGAAAAGATTCTGCTTTCTCCACCTCTCTAGAAATTTGAGACTCAATGGGCATGGGGTATATATCCTTTACAGTTATATTGTTTAGGTTGCCAAAATTAATACAGGGTCGTAAATATCCTCTGATTTCTGACCAAAAAGCAGTGAAGAGCATATATGAGAAGATTTCCTAAATATTTGTCATTTGGCTCCCATATCTCTTGTCCAGTCTTCTAAGCATTTTTCCTTTTTTAGGTTCAAGAGATAGATTGGAGAGGCTACTTTCACCAAATCAACAGTGAGTTTAAACTTAAATTCAAATTGTGAGTGCGCCAGGAAATCATCAGCCAGCTTAGAATCAAAGGCTGTGTATAGGTGTGAGAGGCAAGACAAAAGTACATCAATGGACGTGGAGTGGGTTGAAGTTGATGAGACTGACATTGAGATGTGAGGGGCTTCTTTTATAAATGAGATCATTGGTATCTCCAAAGAAATCCTGGCAGGATAAGTATTTCTCAGTAGGTTATCTTTGAGGATTGGGGTAATATTGTGTTCACGCACCATTCCACATCTAAGATAACTGGTTATGTCAGGTGCTTTGCTACTGTGAAGTCAGCAACAAAGGCGTGATCAGTGATAGAAAATAATAACAGACAACATAGTCTGAATGAGTTAAAAGAATTGGATGCCCCTCCTTTGTATAGAGCGCTGGGGTTATATTCTAAACCTAGCTTGTCAACCAGATTTTAGAAAAGAAGTTGTTGGTGGCACCAGTATCTAATAAAGCTACAGCTTTTGTTAGATGTGATGTTAAGGCAAAGGAACAATGGAACAAAAAATATCCCTTCTTTGTTTTATTTGATAGATGAGAGCAATTGGAATCCATTTGTACCTGAAGTTGAGGGGATGTTTGAGTGGACAACAGATCCTCATTTAGAGCTACATAAGGTTGGTCAAGGGTAGGCTTGGCTACAATAGGTTCAGGGCTAGGAGTAGACACAACCTTAGTCATGGTGGCAACATGGAGATCCACAATAGCTTGAGCCTTGGCAGAGAGCAAAGGAAAAATCTGATTAAAGTGTATAAGTTTACAAGCATTGGTAGTGTTACCTGAAGTGAACGCTTAGAAGTCAGCAGAGGTCAAATTTGCAGGAATAGCACTAGAGTTGTCAATATCATAGAAGGAGATAGTGGCTAAGGTAGAAATGTTTTGAGGGGGCAAGCTGTTGATGGGGCTACAGCTATAGTTAATGCTGGTGTCACAAGAGACTGGGAGACATCAGGGGATATGTAACCTTGTGGAGTGGCTGACTCCTGTTGACTTTGCAAGCAGTTTAACATGGTGGTGCCTCTAACAACCAAGACTGTGTGGGCAGTTGGACGTTATCAATTTGCCCCCAACTACTTGTAGGAGGAGCTGTACCATATTGGAAACAGAAACAAAAGGGTGAGACCAAAGTGACAAGCTTAGGTTGGTATGATCAAGACTAAGATAGAGAGCCTTGAGCTTAGCACTTTCAGGAGGTGATGACTTTTAGCGCTGGCTTGGAACTTATTGAGATGCAAGGGCAGAAATTGAGGGCCTTGGGAACTTTAGAACAGAGTTTTTTAGTCAAGAAAAGAAGAAGTTGTGGAGCTTGAAACGTCACCAAAGGAATTAGGGTAGACACATCATCAAAGGAGTTGGGTGCTTGTTCAAGAATAGACAAACACAACTCACAGGATTCAGCTTCTGCTTGTTTTAGAAAGAAGCTGAGAAGCTTCTGGAGGAAACCATGCTGAGTACATTACTCAGTTAGAGCCAAGGTTTCTCTTGCGGTGTTTAATGAGGGATGTAAGGCTAGGAGCAGGTAGCCAGAATTTGAGGTGTGAGAGTAGAGTACAACAGGGTTGCATGATCTCTATCTTTGAAAAGGATGTAAATAACAGATGATAGAAAACCACTGAAAAATACTCCAGATTGAAGTAATGAGCATTGTGGAAGTCACCACAGAGATATCCATGGTACATGAGAATGATCTAATGTTGTAACTGTGCTGTTTTAGCAGAGTTACAAGGGGAAAATATTTAGAAGCTAGATAATAATCTTTATTGTGAGATAGTGATTATATAGTTAATGTGAATCAAGGATAACATGGACATGATTGTTGATCACATGGTTGGATGGAAGAAGGGGGTGACTTGATTCTGATAATGAGTCAAGTGCCAAAACAAGGTATCCATCATAAAGGATCATCATCTGTTCATGTTGTTGGATTTGGTAATTCAAGTTGACTTCCTAGTCTGGCTTCAAGTGACTGGGTAATTGGATTGTGGGTCACAAACCCGCTTGGTTGGAACCTTGCTGGCAGGTCAAGCCTGAGGTTTCAACAATAGGGTGGTGATGTGCTGCCAAAAGGGCAAAGCTGTGCTACAGTGAGCTTTATCCTTCCACAGTGTACTGGTATATGTTTCTGGTATCCTAACTGAAAAACACTTTTTATTAGTTTAGCAATTAACTTATTTTCAACCCTTTATTAGATTATCCTAGTTGTTGAAAAGCATATTTAAATGTGACTAAACTTAAAAAATATTAATATTGCAGATTATATATTTCTGGGAAGTATATAAAACAAGATAAAGTGAGAAACTAAGAAGAGAATGATGATCTATTTGATTGAAGATAAAGAGCTATAAAGTATCATGGGAAGCCACATACTGTCCATGTATGTCATGACAGTCCTCTTAAAGAGCTCTGATAAAGTTATATTTTAAAAAAGTATGTCATGGAAGTCATGGGGCTTGTCTAGGTAATGTTTTATTTAGGATTTGAAATTTTTGATCCCCATACAACATGTGCATTTGATAAAAATACCACCAATTATTTATTAATCAGGGTGTTTCTTGGGACATAGGTTTCCTGAGAGGGACTAATAGTAGATGTTGCAACATTTCCCCCTGGGCTTCTAGAAAGCAGAGCTTTTGTCACTTTATTAAGATTATCTGGGATTTGAGCTTAGTATTAATCCAGTTTGATATTAGGAACATGTATTTGGAAATTGGGTTGAGTGTTTCTTGCCTTAAAAATACTGAGTTGATCATGATAAATAAGCTTCAATCCAGTAATAGTGTCAATTTTTTGATGCAGTAAGTGTTGTTTAGATTGACTTTCATGAAAACCCCAGATCCTCTTAATCCTTGTTTTAACTTATGTAGGTTGTAGTTTGCTAACCAGATTCCATCTTTTATTTAAAAATGTTTCTCTTGGAAGGGTATTGCCTCTTTTTCCACTCTTTTCTTTTTCTTGCCTTTGTGGTCTTGCCTGTTTTGTTGTACTGTAGTGTCACTGTTGTCAGGTACCCTTATAGGCACAGGTAGTGTGACAGAAATTTACAGATAATAAGAAGATGTCTCTAGGTGGTGGGGAATAACCATCCAAATCCACATGGGGTTGATGATTAACCACCACCAAAGCTTCAAATACTTTTTGGTAAAATTTTCAAAAGAAACACTGGGGTTTAAAAAATGATTAAACCCAATCAAAGAAGTCTCAGATATATAGCCTGTAAAAGGATTAAAGTGTCTTCAGCATAGAACTCTGGACATTGAGAAGGAATAACTGTCTCAGTTTCAGATTTAGCAGGAAAGACACCCTGATTTGGAGGCATTGGTGTAATGTTATGGGGCGCCAACAGCAAATTACCCAAGGCGGGGCCCCATCTTCCAGTGATAATTCAACTCAAGATCAAGTTATACAGGATGTAGCAGAGTAGACCAAATACCAGATGCATTTTTAAAATAAAGTTAGACCAGGAGAATATTTGGTTTATTGAGCAATTTAGGGAGGACTCAACTCTTAAGAGTTAAACAGTGAAAAATTTCCAATATTTAACAAATTTTTACTAAGCAATACCACCTGAATCCATGGCTTCTATTCTGTCTGCGTTATATAAAGAGTACTTTTTAAAGTACATAAAAAACCCTTGATTGATTAATTTCAGACAATAATTCTGATAAATGAGGTTGTATTGAGTGACTCTCATATTATGTCTATTTATCAGTGTCAATTTGCATGAGGTGATTGAATCAAGCTGACAAACTGGTGTGGTAGTAGCCCATTTTTGATCAACTGTTTGATTTAAATCTGTCAAATCAGTTAATTTGGTTAACAGTTTTCCAGCTTTCCAAGCCTTCCTACTTGAGCAAAAAATTCCTGGAATTATGAAATCTACCATGACAGTAGATGTGATACCAGAGTGATACTAACAATGATTAACTTGTGTCCATAAAAAAGTTTGTATGAGCTTTTAACCATATTAAAAATCACACAGGAGCAGCACACTATTAAAACTGTTGGTCGCATATCAGCCCAGAGGCAAGAATTGTTGGTGAATAGTTTACTTAATTCTTCTACCAGAGAGCCATTTAGCCTTTCAACTCTTGGTGTTATCTTGTGGATGATAAGGATTGGTAGCAGTATGTTTGATTCTGTTTTTGGAAAGATAGATTTTGTATCTATGACAGTAAGCTCTGTTTCTCTATTTGTAATTAGGAGTTTGGGCTTTCCAAACTAAGCTATTATTTCCATGCCAATAAACAGTCTTGCATTATTTTCTTTGTGTTCTTTTTTGGCTTGTGCTACAAGCCACCTAGTTGCATAGTTGATGGCTATGATAATGTAATTTTTACCTTTGTTGTCTCTGGGCATGAGTCCCACAATTTTCATTGCCCATACCTTGAATGACTGGGTGATTGACACTGGCATAACTGCTTTGAGGGTGCCTTGGAGTATGCATAATTTTCACATACTTCACATTGTTTGAGCACCTCTCTGATGTTGTCCAGCATTTTGGGCCACCAGTAGTGTGTCTTAAGGTATTCATGCATATTTCTATTATGTGTGTGTCCCAGATTCCTGTGATAGCAAAGGATTGTGTCAATCTTTTGTGTTGATGGTACATAGAGTACTGTATCACTGCTTAGTAATATGCAATATAGAGTACTGTACACTTTTTTGAACAGATGTTTGTTCTTAAGGACTTTCTCTTAGACATCCATTGCTGTACTAAGTGGAAAGCCTTCTTTGAGATTTCCCATCACCAACATAAGCTAATCAGGCTATTTAACATTAGTGCAGAGTAAGTTTTTACAGTATAGTCTTAATAAAGCATCTGAAGTAAGTAGTTTCTTGCCTGGTTTGTATTAAATTATTATTGGATACCTTTGGATGAGGTTCATCCTTTCTGATTTTTGTCTTGATAGGTGTTGTTGTGTCTTAAAAAATACCAATGACTTGTGGTTGGTTAGCTCTTTGAATAGTTGTGCACCATCCCAATAGCAACACTAATTCATTAAAGTGGATGTTAGCTATCAATACCTTGTCATGAATTGAGTATATTTGTTCACCTTTAGAAAATCAAATTGATTGTTACACCACAGAGAGGAAATTTATTTCTGTGGTTTAAATCCTAAGTACTCCTCTCTATTGAATATTCAAAACATCTTTCTCTAGTTTGTACACTCCTTCATGATTTGAATATTGAAAAATAGGAGCAGTGATCATACATTCTTTCAATTGTCAAAAGTGAAGGTCTCTCAACAGCGTCTTTACAAATTTTGTTGTCCTGTCTGTGATTGCAGATAATGGAGCAATCAAGGCGCCCCAGTTGGAGATGAATATTCTAACATAGGCTACCATGCCTAGGAATGTACAAAGTTTGCTCTTATTCCGCGGTGCTGGCATGTCAGTTATGACTTGTATCTTTTCTGGGTCTGGTTTCACTACATCCTTGCTGATAATGTATCCCAAAATGGAACCTCTGTTGAGAAGAAGTTGCATTTTGAGGGCTTGGCTAAGAGTCAATTATCTTGAATGGTGTGTAGGACCAGGCAGACGTCTTTCCAGTGTTGTTCCTTAGTTGGGCTGTATATGATTATGTTGTCAAGGTATACAATAGCCCTTTTTCCAATGTGATCCTTAAAACTTCATTCATAAAGGCCACAAAGGTACTCAGGGAATTTTTCATGCCAAATTTGGGGAAGACACATTCAAACAAGCTATACTTAGTTATGAATGCTGTTTTAGGTCTGTCATCTGGCTTGACGCCGATTTGGCGGTAATATGCTGTCAAGTCAATCTTTGCAAAGAATTGGGACCCCCCAGGGCATCAAAAAGGTCATAAATAAGGGACAAGGAAAGTTGTTATTAATTGTGACCTTGTTGAGTGCCCTGTAGTCTGTGATCAGGTGGAGTCCTCCATATTTCTTTACTACAAAAAAGACAGCCATATCAAGGGGGATTTAGAGGGTTGCATGAGTCTTTTTTCAAGGGCTTTGTATAGGTAGTCCTTTAGGGAGTTATCCTCTTGTGGTGCTAGGTGGTAGATAGGGCATGCTTTTGGTACACTCCCTTTGAGGTCAATCTTGTGCTGGATGCCCCGGTTGGGCAGTAGTCCTGGTAACTTTTCTTGGAAACTGGAAGGGAATTCTTGGATTAGCTGTTGTTGGATTAGTTCTTGTTCACGTGAGGCCTCTAAATTTTTAAAGTGATCAATCTCATATGTGCAGGTATTTCAACTAATTTTTCCAGGGTCCTTTTATTCTTCTGTTTCCGTAATTTCCACAAATACATGGTCTCTCATGAGTGTGTCAAGATGAGTTGGATACACATAGTGATGCACCTCACCTCCTTGTATGGTGAGAGTAGAACTATCCCAGTCAATGTGAGGATTTGTCTTTGTTGCAACCAAGTTTCCATACTTGCCTGCTAACATATCTTACAATACACAGGGGGTGCTCAATGAGTTGCCCCTTGAAGTATCTAACAACATGGGTTAATCTGATGGCAAATATCAAATGGCGGGTACTTCATTCTAATTAGGAGGCTATCAATTTGACTTTCTGATCCCTGAACAAGTTATTTCTTTGCTTTAAAACTTACATGAAACTTTACACTATGCCACCCCCTTGTGGCCTTGTGGCTTTCCCCATATGGTATATTAATCACAATATTCTACAATAAACAATACATTATTCTTATTATTCTGACCTTTCCATTGGACTGTTGTCTTCCCCAATCCAAAATACTTAATCTTCATTGGTTCAGTTGCAACAGTGGTAGCAGCGGTAGATTTACAACCTACCTAAAAACAAAACTCCTCCTAAGAAAGGACAGAGTACAGGCCATATGGCTACTCCCCAACTAGAAATTTTCCTGCCAATCCCCAAGGGGGACATCCCCAACGGGTATGCCATCTATCAAGACCAGCTAGTCCTCACAAGCGTGTACAATTGTCTCTGCCTTGGGCAGCATGACGCCAGTGTGACCCTGCTCCAGTCAGACTTATCCCAACACATACTCAACTTTCAACTAGAATCCTTTGCGGGGGCGTCAAAGGGGCCAACATTGTCAGTTGGCTCCAGTCTACCAAAACCTGCCTCTGTATCTGTCAGATTCATGAGCCTATGTGGGTTACCACTGCGTCTGGGCGCCTCACAGGGCCCGCTGTTGTGTGGTTCACCAACTGGGCTAGTCAGGTTTTGACGTTACCTGGGCAGCATTCCAAGACTCCGCAAAGTCCTGCTACAGCAAAACCTTCTCCCCCATTGTTGTGGGGACTCCTCTTCTAGCAATCAAACAAACTGGTTCTGTTCTTGAGTACCTTGCCTCCTGGCAAAAAGATCTTGCTGCTGCCCCCAAAGCTATGACTGACAGAAATGCAATGCTACTCACTCTCATCATCAATGGATTAAAATCCCATTCTGTAAGTGGGTCCCTGTAGGTTGCTGCACCTCCATTGATGACTGCTACAAGGCCATCATGGAGGCTAACAACCAGGCTTCAATGGACTTTTGCCATATCAGTGACTCTCCATCCCAACCTTGTAAAGCACCTGGCAATGGCCACAATCAAGTGGGCCGCTGCCAACCCCGTTAGCAGGATAATGGGACTAAACCCCCCCGCAAGGGGGGAGCTCCAGCTAGCGCAGATTGAGGATACAAGAAAAGCCTGAGGGTTGTAGCAACAAGAAACCTCAAAACCCCATCTGACCCATCCTCTCAACCCTTGCTTGAAAAGAACTCCTGCAATTACAACATTCATGAAGTCAAAACCCTGGACGTCTTCCAAGTCCACAGTGATGACCCTGTACTACAATCAAGCCACTCCTCAAATAAAGTAACCTACTTATCCTACCCCTTCGGTTTCTGCGGGAATACCCACAAATTACTGGTAGATACTGGGGCCAATCACACTATGGTGGACAAAGCGTTTGCCAACTCTCAACAACTAGACCAAGTGCCAAGCAGGTTCAAGGCAGTACAAGTAGCTGACTCCCCTAAAGTTGCAATTACCCATGAGACAGTACCCTTCTCTGTGAGGATGGGGAACGTCCAGGTTAAGCTCTCTGGGCCAATCATGGTAGGGCTCAGCCACAACGTAATTCCTGGCCTCAACTGGCTTTGGCACAACTGTCCCTACATTTACTGGGATACCTCTGTAATCACCCTCAACAGAAATGGGGTGGAATTCCAGATCTACCCTGTGAAAATGAGCAAATTACTCCACAATACTGTGTTTGTTAGGATAACAGAGACAGGCTTATACAGCTTCAAGGGGGGAACTAGACTTCAACCAATGTTCAGTCAAAGTTATCCATACTGAACCATCTGTGGTCCCTCCCTTGACCTCTTCACCACCTCCAGCGCTTGCTGCACTCCTTGAGGAGTACAAGGACGTGTTCAGTGAGACACTTGAACAACTACCTTCTCCACAGGAGATCCAGCATGCTGTCATTTTCAGGGATTGTTACATAAAGCACAAACATTATATTGTCTTACATCAAATGAAGATGAGACCCTCCCCCAGCGCCTTGTGGAAGCGCTTGATAAGGGCTTCATTTGCCCCTTGCTCTCTCCATACAGGGCAGCTGTCTTCTTTGTAGCCAAGAAGGACAGGTTCCTTTGCCTGATCACAGACTACTGCGCCCTAAATGAGGTGTCAGTTAAGAATAAGTACCCCCTGCGGCTATTGACAACCTCTTTGATACACTTGCAGGTGCAAAGGTCTTTAGCAAGATTGATATCACTGCAGGGTACAACCAGGTCCGCATTGCACCAGGGGATGAGGCAAAAACTGCCTTCTGCACAAGCTACAGGTTGTTTAAGTGTTGGGTCATGAACTTTGGAATGACCAATGCTCCCTCCACCTTTGCCATGCTGATGAACAAAGCATTTGAGGAACAGATTGGAAAATTTGTGGCTGTGTACCTTGACAACATTATTGTCTTCAGTCAAGATCAAACCACACACCTCCAACACCTCTGTGCTGTCCTTGACACCCTTCAGAAAACCCAGCTAAAAGCTAAACCCTCCAAATGCAAGTTCCTCCAGTCAGAGCTGCTATTGCTTGGGCACACCATCTCTTCTCAAGGGATAAAACCCAACCCTGCCAAAATCAAGGCAATCACTAGTATGCAGCCCCCCACTGATGTGGGCCAGGTGTGGACATTCTTAGGCATGGTTGCCTACGTGCGCAAGTTCATTCCCAATTATAGGAAACTAATTGCACCTCTCATTGAGCTCCTCAACACCAAACAGCGCTTCCATTGGACTCCTGTCAGAGATCAAGCCTTCAAAATGTTGTAGCAAAGGCTCACAACAGCACCCGTACTGCAGTTTCCCAATCAAAACTGTCAGTACAAACTTGAGACTGATGCCTCTGACAGGGCCATAGGGAGTGTGCTAAGGGTAGAAACTGACAATGGCGTCTTCCTCCCCATGGTATATGAGTCCAGGAAACTTACCAACTTGGAACAACACTATCCCATCCATGATAAAGAATTGGCAGCAATTGTACACTGCGTTGAGAAGTGACACTGTTACCTGGAAGATGCTACCTTCCCACCCTGCGTTCTGACAGACCACAAGTCACTTCAGTACTATAACACGCATTCCCACTTGACACACCGCCAAGCAGGATAGTTGAGCATCTATCCCCTTACCAGTTGTGCATCAAGTACAAGCCTGGGAAGGAACCTGTCACAGCTGACGCCCTTTTGCGACTCTACATAGCGTCCATCACTGGGGACAATGGTTTGGACCCGTATTGGCCCATGCTCTACCTCCACCCTGAGGCAACTTGATACAAAGGCCTTAACTCAGTAACCATCTCCAAATTTAAGGACAACAAAAAACAGTTCACCATCAATGCTGGTAACGTCTGCTGTTGGGCAGAGACAGGTGAGAAGATGCATACATTCCTACCACGCAACAAGGTGACACAATATTGCACTACCACCAAACCCTGGGTCATATCAGAGGGCGTAACCTCTTTGAGATCATGAAACAAAAGGTTTGGTGGCCGTACATGCATCAAGACATCTTATATCTCCTCAAAACGTGTGTGTTGTGCAAAAAGAATACCTCCAAACCTGCGCCGCTCAAGTCTGTCCTGCCCATCAAGGCCATGGAACCCTTCAAGCATTGGGCCCTTGACATTGTGGGGCCACTCCCTAAAGACAGACTGGGGAAGACGTACATTATCACTGCCATCAACTACTTCACTTACTGGCCAGTGGCCTGGGCAACAGCTAACCATACCGCCACCACCATCACCTGCTCCATTGGCAAGGAAATTGTGGCCCACTTTGGACAACCCAAACATCTCATCACAGATGGCGGCCCCAAACTTGTTGGACATGTTATGAAGGCATACTGTGCCAAGAATGCACTCTAATGTATAGTTACAACCCCCTACCATCCTCAAGCCAATGGACACGTAGAACAGTTAAATGGCTCACTAGTTCAGCTGATTGCCAAGCTCTCACAAGAGCACCCCAACACCACATGGACTGAACACCTGCCCACTGCTCTACTTATCCTACAAGCAAGAATCAACAGGGGCACAGGGTTCAGCCCCAGCACCCTGACCTTTGGAACACCTGACAGTCTGACAGGGGTGGAAAAGGGAAAGCTACAGTCCAGAGTTCCCAAAAGGCCTCCCCTAGTAACAACCCCATCCCTAGACCAATGGTGCACCAAAGCCCAAGAAATTGAACACAAGAAAATTGAAGGAGGGACAAAGCACCTCAAAGCCAGGTACGCCATAAGTGACCCCATCTACACCCTAAACCCCAATTCTGCCAAGTTGGAACCCAATCACTTGGGACCCTTCAAAATAGCTGTGGTCTATGACAGCCACACCTATCAGCTCAAAGGAAGCCCAAGGAAACACCAAGAAACTTCACCACAATTGCTTGCAGCCCTGTCATGCTATCCCCACCCAAAATTTGTTTGTGAAGACATTCCAGGTCTTTTTCTGGCTCTGATCCTGGTGTCTGACAACAAGCATTGGGCAAGGGGGGTGTTGCAATCAAGTTTTCCCCTTGCCTACCAACATATCTTACAATGAACAGGGGGCGCTCAATGAGCTGCCCCTTGACGTATCTAACAACATGAACCAACATGATGGCAATATTGAATTGCATACACTTCCTCCTAATTGGGAGCACTACCAATTCAACTTGCTGATCCCGCACAAGTTATTCCTTGGCTTCAAACCTTACATGGAATGCGCCACTATGCCACCCCCTGTGGCCTTGTGGCTTTCCCAATATAGTATATTAGTTGCAATATTCTGCAATAAATTAAAATTTATTCTACTCATCCTTGTCCTTCCTATTAGACTGTTGTCTTCCCAAGTTCAAATACTGAGCTCTAATTAGTTCATTTACAACAGATTTTTACTAATAAACCAGCAAAGTTGTCAACATGGAGGCAGTCAGCCCTTTTAATAGTAATTTCATAAGAATCTTTCTTAAATTATGTCACCTTGTTTACTTAGCCAAACCCCTTTGTTGCAATTTAGGTGACGCGTCAATTTGAAACAAAATTGACATTATAAATACATACATAAATTCTAGTTCAACATATGAGTTTATGGCTTAAGTGGACTTCTAGAAATAAGCTATAGTTTATCCAATATATTTAACATAACAGAAAAGGCTTAACAATGCAAAGAACACTATGAAAGTTGGAATATGTCTTTGGCAATGATATTGTCAGAAATTGCGCCATTAATGCTATTTCAATATGGCCTTTAGATATTGATAGCTGCAAAGATTTGACTGGTTTTTCTTTCAAGTTCAGAAATTCCTTGCCTTCTGCAAATGGGTCTGGTCCAATATCCACCCATTCTGGATTATCATATATGTCTGTGAATGATCCTGGTATGATCTCATCCCAACGTGACCCCCTCAGCCACTCTGTCTTTCTAATGAGTGATCACTCTCCCTTGTCTACTATTTAAGTATAATCAAATCTCCTAATAAAGACAAGTTTATACACCTTTGTGTTGGCTTTAATAATCTCCAAGCTTTTTCCTGTCCTTTTTGCCAAAAGGACTTTCACATCTTGTTTTCCAGGAAATCAAGTTATGTGCCCTTAATTTTGCCCTGAAGGCTAACCCAAGGCTAGCTTCAAACCTCAAATCTTTTGTTATAAAGATTTCCCACTGTGTCCTCCTGGATGTTGTCCCCAGGAGCCAAACACAACAAAATGGTGCTCACTACAGGGGCTACAAGCCTTTTGGTTACCCTGTTCCCATGCCATTCTCTGGTCTTTCTCCCTTTGTTTCTGAAGTACCCAAACAACCTAAAGTTTCTAGTCCCCCTCTGGAAGAAGACATCACTGATGCTCCCTCAACTCCCATGGTATTGGCTCTGTCCCCTGGGCCTGCGTGGCCCCCCTTCTAGCTTTATCTCTCAATTAAAAGCAAACTTGTGCTGCCACCTGCTCCCTACTCCTCTCTGGCACTATGGCAATGCCCACTATCCCTGGTCTCTGTCCCAGGAACGCTTCCAAAGACCTGTACTACTTCCTCTTGGACTTTGGTCTCCCCCCACGCTGATGGAATCCATGGATACATTGGTGTGTTGGTCAACCAGTTCATCCAACCCACCCTGGTTCATCATCAACTTGCATTAGGATCCCAGAACCAACTTATAAATGCTGTAGCCACTGCTGTCTCAAACAACCATGCTCAGAATATGGCATATCAAGAATGGTCCCACAGTCTCTTTGTGTGTATTTCCAATAACCAGCGCGACTTGCTGATCTCTCAGAAGTACTTAACCTCCTCCCTGGATTCCCTTTGTTCCTTGCTCCCTGGATACATCAAAGATCAACTATGCAAATTGAATGAGCATCAGGTAGCGTGGCATGGACAGATTGAGGCCTTTCTGATAAATCATTGCCAAGATTTTGAGACTCTGGTTGTGAACTTAACCAATTCACAGAACATGTCAATTTGCAACTTGAATTTGTGGGAGCTCATGTCAATACTTGGGGCCAACATTTGCAGCATCAATATGGTCTGGAAAGGCTGCATTAGGCAGAACTATATATCAAGTGTAAAGTTATGTGGATGATAGAGTAGCATCTATTGAGGTACATCCTTCCGCTCTCTCTGCTGAGGCCCGCTCTTACTTTGAGGCTAAGGTATGGGAAGATATAGCCAATCTCAAGGCTACTACTTGGCGTCAATCTTCTGTTCAGAACCCTCCTCAAGTCAAACTTACGCCTGACCCTTGCATTGCTTTGCTCACTGATCAAGTAGCTACTTTGAAAGGAAAAATTGAGTATTTGAGGCAACACCTCTCTAATTCTGAGGACTCATACTCTGAGTCTGAAGATGAAGAGGAAGGTGAAGTCACTAATACTCACACTCATGGTAATTATGGTTGCTGCCCTGGTTTGGAAGGCCAACCCCAGGTAAACTGCACATGTGCACTAGATTAGCTTGCAGAAGTAAAAAATAATGTAGCTGATAGGCAAGACACATTGGAAAGGGAGGTACAAAACCTCTCCTGCTTTACTGAGACTATGAACAGACAAGTTGTCCCCTTGGTTACTCAGACCACTTCCCTGACCACCTGCCTCAATGGGATTGCTGGCACCTTATTAGTGCAACAAATTAAGATTGACAAATTTAGAGCTACTGCTGTCCTTCTAGAGATATTAGTGGACAGAACAGCTCTACCTTAGATACCCTAGAGTAAAAGCCTTTGACTCCTCTGGGCTAGACAACCTGATGCTGAATCCAATTTTGAAGGCAACTCTCACATTAACGTCCTCAAACCAGGTGAAATAAGGCAGTCCTCATCTTTGTCCATTGACCCAAATTACAAACCAACCTTCAAACAAATACTTGATTCTAAAACCTCTACCATTGCTGCCTTCCTAAAAATTTACAAGACTGCAATGCGTAGGGCTACTGATGAACTAAAAAAAGAACATATCCTCACCTGTCTCCATCCCACCTGCCAAGAAGTGGTGGTCCCCAAGATCCCCTCCATTATCACTTGGGAGGACATGAAGTGCCTCCTTATTTAGGAGTTTGGAGGAGATCTCAGCTTGGAGGTCAAAAAAGATGCATTTATGCACATTGCCTTTAAGCCCAAGGAAACCCAGGCTGAGTTTGCAAATGGTTTCTACATTTAAGGCCAACAGTTAATCACTAGTTGACAGTTAACTCCCCAGGAAGCTTACATGGCTTGTTCAAATGCTTTGAAAGTAAACCAGCTTCTATGTCTACACTTTAAGGCACACAAGGCTTCACTCACTTCCATGAAGAGTATAAGGACGCTCTTGCAAGACATGTGATTGACCCATGGGGGTACAGTGGTACGTGAAAACTAGCCAGTAATGCTGGGACTACTTCTTGTATGCCGCACATTATGACACTAGGTTCAGATGGACAGACTAAGAGGCAAGGTTGTCATAACTGTGGCCAAATAGGAAACCACTTTTATACTTGCACTAATCCCCAAGTGGAAGGTTGTGACCCCAAGGAACAGGCGGGAAAAGAGAGATCAGCTTAGAGACAGAGACACCCTCTGCTAACCTATCTCCCCCTGATCCTCCTTCTGATGAGGAAGCTCTGTCTTCCTCTGTCCCAACTATTCTTCACCTATTCCATGATCTCTCCAGTGATTCAGACCCTGAAGATTCTGATAGTAAAGATTCTGATAGTTATGGCTATTCTGTTCTGGCTGTTCCAGAAATTATCTCTGTCCTATGCAAGCTTTGCTCTGGGAAGACCACCACTACTTCCCAAGTACCTGCAAGTGAAGCTAAAGCCATAGTGGCTTGCCCTTACCTAGATTAAGCCCATTGACCTCCCATCTTGGTTGATTCTTCTGAGGAAGCAGCCAAGCTAGCCAAAGCCCTCTTCCAAAACGTAACTGTATCTCTCCTACTGCAGACTGTGTATAAGGAGATTCCTGCGTTACAGTGTATGTTAGCTAAATGGGAAAAGGAGCTAGAGGCTGCGCAAGATGTGTTGGCAGTCTTGCCCCCCTTTAGGAAAGATACAACCTGTGTGAAAGTATCAATCCAAAAGGTTAAAATCAAAGCCATCTTGGACACAGGTTCTCCAGTCAACATAGTATCTTCCAAACTAATGAAAAAAACTTAAGCTGGCCCCTGACCTCAACTACACGCAGTCATATGACACAGCTGGCATGGCACAAATGCAGGCCATTGGTGCTTAATCCGCTCTACTCATGAGGTTTGGGAAACTCCTCATTGCTTCCCCCGCTGTAGTCCTTGAGAATAAAATCTATGACCTCTTGGTTGGTACACAATTCCTTCGAGAATATAACAGGATTGTGAACTTACAAGATGTATATCTTTTTCTCTTGGAATATGAGGTCCTTTTTGATTTTGAGGAACCTCCGCACCTCCCAGGAAAACGTCTTAAAACTTGTGTGCTTGATTACCCCACAGGTATCTTCTCTCTCAAGTATAGGACTTTCTCCTCCAACATGCGCACTCCTCCTCCTTCCTTCCCTGCAGAAAAAGGGGTACCTCTTCTTGCCCCAGTGGCTATCACCATTCCTCCAGGCTCCCAGGTGGTGATTGATTCTCAGATCTCTTAAAAACTACCTGAAAAGTTGTTCTTGGAACTCTACTTACCTGAATCCCTAAGCCGTAAAGAACCCTGCCTGTGTCCCAGGATTCTAGATCAAACTTGCAAAGAGCTTGTACAATTACTGCTTGCCAACCTGATGGCCCTGCCCATGCAGGTGACCTGAGGCCAGGTTGTAGGGCATGGACATAACTGAGAGCATAACAAGTGTCCTTCCTCTACCCTTTCTAACTTTTAGTGATTTCCATCTTCCTGAAGAAAATCCTCAAGTTCACTCCTTATTCACAGCTGCCAACTTCCCCCAATTGTCTCCCATCCAAAAAAGAGCGTGTTGGACCTACTCAATCAGTTTAGCAACATCTTTGCCTCTGGGAATATGGACTATGGCCTAGCTAAAGGGGTCATAGATCAGATTGATACTGGTGATGCATCCCTTTTTTGTACCCAAACCATACTGCTGTATTAGGGTGGAGGATGCTCAATTGTCTAAAGAGCTCAAACAACTACTAGACGCTGGGCTACTAGCTCCCTCTCAGAGCCCTTGGGCCTCCCTGTTACTGATCCTCAAAAAGAAGGATGGAGGGCATCACATTGTA
Source organism: Entomophthora muscae (assembly GCA_014839935.2). Taxonomy (NCBI): domain Eukaryota; kingdom Fungi; phylum Entomophthoromycota; class Entomophthoromycetes; order Entomophthorales; family Entomophthoraceae; genus Entomophthora; species Entomophthora muscae. The sequence continues at coordinate 131,088 of QTSX02004413.1, forward strand.
ATGGACTATCACCGCCTAAACTCTCTCACTAAGAAAGACTTGTACCCCTTGCCCAGAATTGATAATGCTCTCAGAAGGTTGGGTGGTTCCAAGTTTTTCTCAGCCATGAATCTAGCCTCTGGATACTGGCAAGTTGACCTATCTTCTGAAGATAGAGAAAAGGCTGCGCTCATCACATCAGAAGGCTTTTTCAAACCCACTTGTATGCCTCAAGGACTCTGTAATGCTCCAGCAACTTTTCAGAGATCCATGGACTCCAATCTGCGGTACCTAAAGCTCTATTACATCCTTGTTTACCTCAATAGTATCATGGTGTTCAGCCTCACCTTCACTGACCACTTGGACCATCTTAAGGCTGTCTTTCTCAAGATTCAAGAGGTAGGCCTGAAACTCAAGCCTTCCAAGTGTTCCTTCTTTAAAGAGAGACTCAAGTTCCTGGGTCATGAGGTCACCCAGACTGGGAAACACCCCATGAATACTAAGGTGTAAGCCATTGACAAGATGCTGCCTCCCATAAATATACGGGAGGTCCAAGTATTTCTTGGTATGATGGGGTACTATTGACAGTTCATCACTGACTTTGATGAATTGAGTGAACATCCAATCTAGCTCCGTTGCAACATCCCCTTTGAGTGGACTGACAGTCAGCAGCAATTGTTTGAAGCTCTGAAGGCCAATCTCAAAGAGGCCCCTATCTTGGTCTATCCTTATTATAATAAAGAGTTCATCTTTTATACTGACGCTAGTGGAGTAGCTGTGGGTGACATCTTAGCCCAGCTTGACAACAAAGACGTGGACTGACCTGTAGTCTACTCTTCACAGGTTCTCAATAAGCACAAGAAGAACTACAGCGTCACTGAAAAGAAATGTCTGGCAGTGCTGCATGCTGTAAAACAGTTCAGGCATTACATCTAAAGACCCACTTTAAGGTGGTCACAGATCACTCCTCCCTCAAATGGCTTCAACAACTAAAGGAACCTGAAGGTTGACTAGCATGTTGGGCTCTGTGTCTACAAGGGTACAATTTCACTGTGATACACTGTCCTGGGGCCCAACATCAGAACGCTGATGGCTTATCAAGGATGCCAATATTAGCTATCCACCCTGCTGACTCTGATTGTCTATATAAATTAATAGGGTACCCTGACTCTTGGACTGCTGAGCCAGAAGACATTTTCCTGGCGCTACAAAACCTATCCAATGACACTGTAATTTGAGATAGGCAGCTCTTCAAAAAGGTCAACAATGCCTACCTACCCTATGTTTGCCCTAGCATGAGGATAGCCATTATCCTCCAAGCTCACATTGACACTGGGCATTGGGGTATAGCCAAAACTCATGACTGATTATGCAAGAACTTCTACTGGGAGAACATGTGTCTTCTGATACCTGATGTCCTTGCCTCCTGTCATTTGTGTCAACTCCAACGTCCTTGCCTGTCCCAACACCAATTCAAACTCATTCCCCCTAAGAATGCTTTCCACACTGTGAGTATTGATGCTATTGGACCTTTCCCTTGGTTTGGGTTGGGGTGTTGGTTTATCTTAGTTGTCATAGACCATTTTAGCAAATGGGTTGAAGCCAGAGCCATAAAGGATATAACTGCCAAGACCACTGCTAATTTCATGCAAGATATCTTCTAATGACATGGCTGCCCTCAAGTCCTGCTTTCTAACAATGGCACCAATTTTAATGCTTGCCTCATCAGGTCTATTGTCAAAGCTATGGATACCCACCAATCTTTCTCTGCGCCATATAACCCTTCAAATAATGGAACTGCCAAACAAGCCAATTCTTCCCTGGTGTCCATAATGAGGAAACTTAGGATCTCTAATGCTGCCAATTGGGATATGTTCCTCCCTGCTGCCCTCTTTGCTTACTGACTCAGTAGACACTGAGTAACTGGTCAGTCCCCTTTTGCCATGCTGTATGGACATGAAGCTGCCACCCCCTCAATCTTGGGACCCCCCTTGATCAAAGTTGATGTGTCTGCAAATCCTGAGGCCCATGTTAAAGACTTAATCAATTGTATCATTGAAATTCAAGTGACAGCTTATTCCAGTGCTTACAAGGTCGAGGCTCTGGAGCTCTCCCCGTCCAATGCTGCTAGAGCCCTCCTCCCTGAGTATCAAATAGGTGATTTGGTTCTCTACTACCAGAATTTTATGGGTGGTAGAGCTTATAAGCGGAATTCCCTCTGGGTTGGGCCCTATGAAGTCACCTTTAAAAAGTGCGTTGAGTATACCATGAAATTGCTGTCTTCTGGACGTCCTTTTGCTCGTGTTCACTCCAAATTTCTCTGCAAAAATCAACTCCTTGTGTCTAATCTTGAGGGGGGAGATATTGGAAATTGCGCCATTAATGCTATTTCAATATGGCCTTCAAATATTGATAGCTGCAAAGATTTGACTGGTTTTGCTTTTGAGTTTGGAAATTCCTTGCCTTCTGCAAATGGGTCTGGTCCAATATCCACCCATTCTGGATTATCATATCTGTCTGTGAATGATCCTGGTATGATCTCATCCCAACGTGACCCCCTCAGCCACTCTGTCTTTCTAATGAGTGGTCACTGTCCCTTGTCTACTATTTATTTAGAATCAAATATCCTAATAAAGACACGTTTATCCACATTTACATTGGCTTTACTAATCTTCAAGCTTTTTCCTGTCCTTTTTGCCAAATGGACTTTCACATCTTGTTTTCCATGAAATTAAGGTATGTGCCCTTAATTTTGCCCTGAAGGCTAACCCAAGGCTAGCTTCAAACCTCAAATCTTTTGTTATAAAGATTTCCCGCTGTGTCCTCCTGGATGTTGTCCCCAGGAGCCAAACACAACAGATATTTTAATATATATTTAAAAAACAGTAGTATAAAATATAAAAAATGGTTTTTTTAGAATATTGTGTATTTTATTAAGAAATCTTGTGGATTTCTATTTGGGGTTGGCATACAGATATCCTTTACTAGAGTCAATTGTAATATAAAAGTAAAAACAAACTTAATTTTTTATAGTAAGTTTTATTAGGTTTTTGGCTCAAAATTAAGCTTTTGTTTAAAAGGTGTTGCCATTATGGCTGTCCCTTTTAATTTTGCAATTATAACTTAATAATTCACTATGAAAAGTTAGCTTATTTTTGGAAATTACCAATTCCAGAGGATAAATGCTAAAATAATGTTGATTTACTGAATATCACCAAATTGTCAACATTTGTTAAGTTGACTTGAAGAATGATTTGATTCTTGTGGTTGCCATTTCCATATGGGTTTATACCGCAGAAACCACTACAGGTGTACTTATTAAAACAGTAGGAAACACCTTTTCAAAACAGCACTTCAATTTACACCATCTCAGATTTAACTTGAGATGGCCTTTTTTGTGTTAGTGATTTGGAATCACAAAAAAATAAAATAAGCAATATAATATTTAGTTAAAATTTACATATATCTTTATAATGCAGCATCTTGAATTTATGCTATCTCAATTACGTCACTTTGAGTCATATAAATTAAATTTTTATTTTGCTAACTTTGTTTACATATGAAATTGCTTAGTGTGGAGTGTGTTTACGCCATCTCAACTTTACGTCATTTCAAATCACAATATTTATCTTTAACTAAAATAAGCTTATACCCAAACTAAAAAAAAGCCTGTTATATAGTGCCAGAAGATATTCCTATAGTATTAATCTAAGACACTTATACTAAGAACAACCTAAAAAGACACCACTATGATAATCCTTCTAGTGATTGTTATTGCGGGTAAAAAAACCAGTTTTTTATAAATAATTTATACCTTATCTATACATAATACATGATAGGATTTTCCTTAATAAAATATTTTATTAGTCATTTTAATATGAAAGGTGGTGATTACGTCATTTCAATTTACGTCACTTCAAATTCCACCGGGTTTCATATCACCCAATAGATTTGATGTGCACAATGGATAGGGGAAAATAAGGGGGAATTACATATGACACCAGGCTACGCTATATCAATTCCCCCACCGTAGTTCTTGCTACTCACTTTTAAAAAGTATAGTTTCACATCAATTATCATAGTATAAAAATGTTAGAAATTCACTGAAACTTTGCAAATATATATTTTTGGCCTCCTATAAACAACTGGGTACATTTTAACCCCAGTTGTATAAGCTAGTTTTTTAAATATTCAGGGTTTACTCTTTGGGCCTGTTTAAGTAGCTCTGTCATGAACTTATTAATTTAATATAAAAAATGGTCAAAAACACTATGTTTTTGAGCTACAGCACCTCAATTATGACATGTTAAAAACACCATTTTGACTACAAGTTTTTAGTCAAAACTCAAAGTTTTGCCTACTTGTGCTGCTAATAAAAAAAATTTTAAAAGATAATTTTTTTATTTTAACAGTATATATTTAAGACTTTCTCTACACATATAATAAAAATATTTAATACCTTATTATTTAAAACATTATTATTTTTTCCTTTGAAAACTTCCCCTAAAATGCCCATATTTTGATACTAATTCACTTTTAGATGCCTCCCAAGCCTACCACTAAAGCTGCGCCCAAAGCATCCAAGGACTCCAAGTCCAAGATCACTCCTCTCAAGGCCAAGAAAGCCAAAACTATACCTAAAAAGCAGCCTGATAAGGTAAAGCTCCCCCCAAGACACCCACACCTTCCCCTGAACCAGAGGGAAACAGTCCTACCCCTTCCCACTCTCCCTTTGTATACTCCCCCTCAGATCCTCATGAGAAGATTTTCAACTTCAATTGCCACTTTGATCCCACATCAGAGCCTGAGGAGGAGCAGGAACCTGAGCCTAATGCTTCTTAAGATGACCAAATTGAGCTCTGGGATGTAAACACTGTCCACATTATCTGTAATAGGAATGGCGCCTTTGCTGTGCCCACCACATTTCCTTAAAGCTACCCTATAATTTCCAAAAAGGGAGGTGATGGCTCTGTATGCAAGGATTACAGCTATAATTTCAATGAAAAAAGATCCATTCATCAATGTCACTATAAATGTGATACCCTTGGGTGCCCTGCTAGGCTCACTACATACGGGTTCACTAGATTCAAGGCCCTGACTATTGGGCAAGACTGTGTCAAGCCTTTTGATCCCTTGTACCAACTGATATGCTGGTTTCTTTGCCTGGTCATCCTAACCACCAAAAATCAAACCACCACTGAGGTTGTCAGTGATGTCCTCCTCAATTTAAATGATACCCAACTTGCCACTGTTGGTGGCACCTGCAAATTACAAGATATCTCACTGATCAGGGAGCTATGCCCTTAGCACTGAAGGTAACAGTGCTTCATCAATTGATCAATTGATACTTACTGAGGAACAAAAACTATCTTTTTATGAGGAGATATTCCTTCCCCACAACAACAACCAACATGCCCATGAGCGCACTATTTGCTTTACCACCTCATAGGATCTGCGCAAGCTGTTGAAATGCAAAGCATGGCTCATAGATGGCACTTTCTCCACCTGCCCAAAACTATTTATCCAGCTTTGGAATATTCAAAAGCAGGTGGGAAATCATATTCTTTCCCTGGTCTTCTTTTTCTTCCCAAATAAGAAGCAGGAAGCTCATGTCTGTTCTCTTACAATTTTAAAAGCCAAGTTGAATGAGATCCTCCAAACCATTGAAGAGGAGCCAAAGGAAACCAGAGGGCGCAAGAAGAAGGCCCAGTCCCAGGAAAAGGAAGCCACCCCCAACCAAAAAGCAGCCAGAAAGCCTTCCCTACTATGAATATCTGGTAGTGGATTTCAAACAGGCTCAGGCAAATACTTTCATTAGAGTCTTCAAGAGCTCCCACCTTGGATGCTACTTCCACTTCCAGCATGCACTCTTCTGCTGCCTCCAAAAGTGCTCTGATCTGCATGAGCTGGCCAAATCTGAAGGCACTAAAGAAGCCAAGAACGTAATAAACTGCTTTGCTGACCTTGTAAGAAAGGAGGAGACCAGTGCCTTTTACAACACCCTCCTCTGCCATCCCTATATCCTTGCCAATCAGGCAGCCTTTGCTCTGTTCATTGAGTATTTTGAAACTCAATGTGTTAGAGTATTTCAAGGAGCACGCCACATCAGAAAAGGCAGTGACTCAATCAACTGGAACTGCTATAAGCAGGTAAAAGATGATTTAATCAAGACCACCTCTTCCCCTGAAGGGTGACATAGCTAATTTTCAACAAGAGTCTAGGTTCATAAGCCCAAATTTAACAAAATAATAGTGCATTTGAAAACCCAGCAAGCCATCTCTACCTGGATCTTCAAGACTGGCATGAGAACTAAGGGCAACGCCCCAAGAAGACAAAGGCAGTGAAGAAATATACTGAGATTAGCAAGCTGGTTCATTCATACTATCCTAAGGATAGAAAGCTTAAGCATCTTAAAGCTATTTCAGTTGCTCTTTCTACCAATGCTTGAGCCCTTTTCTAATAAGCTCTTCTTTATCTTCTCTCTTATTTTCTTTGATTTTATCATTCTTTGACTTTTTTGGTATTTAGTACACTTTTATGCTTATTTTAAAGTATATTTTATAGTTAAAATAGATGAAAATAGTTGTTCTGGGATTATTTTAACTTTTGGGCTTTACACAACTATGTTCTACTTATCAACCCCATATTTTATTGCAGATTTGAATTTCTAAGGCTTTTTCAAGCCTAGAAATGTTTTTAATTTTTATTTTTTGAGTTTTTTTGGGTTTTTTTGAAGTTTAAAAAATCTAAAATTTTAAATCTTGTTTTTCTTAGTTGTGATGTCATAAATTAAAATGGTGTTTTTACTAATAAATTGAGATAGCAAAAATTGAGATGGCGTAATTTGAGATAGCGTTTTTAGAGATGAAATTTTTGAAATGGCGTGTCCTACCCTCTGGCAATGGATCTCACCTTTGCTAAAACAAAACATGAGTAAAAAATAATCGCAGTGTTTAATAAATTGTGCAAATTTACTGAAGGCTTTGCTGGGCAAAGGCTTCATCTGGTGGTTTATCTTGGGTATCTCTTCTACTTTGGAATGGGTGCCAGTGTGGAGGACCTAGACAAGGTCCTTCTTGGGATTGACAAGGCCCAGCTCTCCCTGGATGGGAAGAAGGTCCCCCCAGATACAACTTGGTTGATCATGTGATCCAGGACGCCCTGGTCCTGGCTGGTATATACAGGTTTACAGCCCCGTCTGAAAAGCTGCTGCTTCACTCCCACTTGACCCTACTGCCTTTCACCAGCAGACAGGAGTATTTTAATAAGGGTGTATCTACCGTTTACTGTGTAGCAGTGGAGGTTGTGTGCCACCTCCATTGTGGGGTGAGTACATACTGCCAAACCCATTACAGGAGCCCTTAAAACTCTCTTTTCCAATAAATATCTTTACACTTTAGATTATTTTTATTATGAAATAATTTTTATAATTTTTATTTTAGCAAACAAGTTTTGTAAATAAATCCCAGAGAAGTTTTTCATAAAAGCATAAAATAATACGGTAATAAAATAAATTCCAACCTGTACATTTTATGTTTAATTTTTATAAGACTATTTATATTTAAAAGACAAAGTGGTATGTCAAGTCTCCGGAATAATGTAATTAACTTGACCATTATTCCCCTTTGTTGATTGGTTAGACAGTCAACTGCCATTTAGCTGGCTTGATTGTAAAAGCATCAACTTATCCTATCCCTTGGATTTGGCCAATTGATACACTGATGATTAACCTGAAGATTGATCCTGATCTAAAAATGGTCTGCCAATTGGACTCAACCTGAACAAACAAACTTGATTCCTAGGCCACAATCACAGAAAAATTAATAGCCAATAAGATGAAATACTCAAGAATATTAATACAAGTTGGTTTACGCCAAACATTTGCACCTCCAGATACCTCAAATTCTATGACTGATATAGAAGGTTGTTCAGAAGAATAATGCATGATGCAAAAACCCAATAGACAGGGTAACTAAACTTGCACATGCATAAACTGGAAACAAGATGCCGCCAACACACTAGTGAAGTAAGCTGAGGCCCAGTAATCTATTGAAGTCCCATGCCAGACCGGCATGGCTGCCTAGTCTGGGGGCTGAAACTTGCAGTCTGGGGAACAGATAGACTGACTAGTAAGAGGTAGATGCGTCAGATAACTAACTGGCAAGAGGGCCTATCCACCCTATATAAAGGGCTCTCCTAACTAGAGATCAAGCAGAAAAAAATACCACCCTTGGATTAGAGGTTGAAGATCTCTAAGTTTAATATCACTACTAGCTGACGCCTAGTAGTCAGTTGTATCCAGATAGAGCGCGCCACCGTCTATCTGCAGAACCGTGTTTCTTCTCCTACAACCTTAGGACTTTGCCAAGCCATAGCCATATCCCAAGACCTAATTGATAGCTACAGACTGTTGTTATACAGTCCCCTATCAATACATATAAACAATGTCACTTAATAAAAGTAATACCTCAAGACCCCAAAATCTTGACATGGTATAAACTATTTGCGTAATCTAGTATCAAGCGTTTGGGATTACCTCAGATGGTATAATAAAACAATATATAATAAAATAAATAAATTACTTACATCTATTGATGGATCTTCTAAATGTGATTGTGGGCGTGAAAATATCTAAATATAAAATAATAATTAATAAAACTTGAATAGTAAATAAGAGAATATAAAAAAACTTGGACATGCTAAGCCTTTAATTGATTGGCTGTTTGGCTAGGCACGCAGGGATGAACAAATCAGCGTGGTCATAGAATTTGGCCACAGTCTCAGCTGAGAGGGTGTGAATTCTGGCCTGCAGCAAATCAAAAAGGTCCTTGGTCCTAGTTGGGGTCCCTTGCTTGACAACTTGCTTGAGCCACCCAAAAACTTCTTCAATGGGATTCAGGGAGGGCAAATAAGAAGGGAGGAATAGAAGATGAAAATTAGATGTGGTCAATTGTTGGATATTCCTCAAGAATTTCTGCCACCTTATGTAGTCCAACATTATCCAGTACAATGAAATTGATGACCTCCAGGCTTGTGCACCTAAGGTGCTCCTGGACCAATCAGAGAAATGATAAAAAGGTCCTGCTGAGCGGGATCCAATATCATTTGGTACATCTTAATACCCTTTGGACCAAGTAGAGCCACCATGGAATAGGCTGTGTCTCAGACTGCAGCATACCAAGCTAATCCATCATTTGAACCTTTGGGGAAATAGCAATAGTTTATTTTCATAGATGATACAAATGCTGATTTATTAATGTAATAGAACTTGTCAGTATCTTTTCCTTTTAGTGCAGTGTACACCTGAGCATATTTTTTCCAGGTCTCAATATTGTCAGGGCTATTGTGGTTATAGAGAGATACCCCAAGTTTTTTTCTTCAAGAACCACAGACCCTTGACTACATGATAGTAAAAGGAAATGGAAGCCTCAACCCCAAAAGTGGACTTGACTATTGCCTGTATATTTGCCAGTACAAGATGACAATCTTGGATTATCCACTGGCGGATTGCCCATTTGTGCTCCTTGGTGAGCATGGTTGAAACACGCAGGGATTTCTCTGTGGCAAGGACTTGGCCAGTATTGATGAATTTGTTGAAGGTCTTAGAGGCATACTTGGGATCCACACCAACAAGAGCCGCGGCTGCCTTGTAATCATCAGAATCCTGCCTAAGCTTGAGAAGGATGATACACTTGATGTCAGGAATGGCTTTACTGGTGGCCTTTTTTGGTGCAGGTAAATTGGGATCCTGTTCAGGGACTGGCACACAAGGCATATGCACTTTGTTATAGAAGGCCCCACCTTCTTTAAAACAACTGTCCATCTGTGGTTTGGAATTACTGGGCTCCTTAACGTCTTATTGATTGCTGTCACTGATGTAGTGCTCATAGCTAGTGTCAAGAACAGGCTTAACCTTCTCCATCATGGCTGCTGTGACTTCTTCCTGGAAGTATACAGATTCAAGCACAAAAGAAGGAAGTTATATTTACCTGTTTTTGACTTTCTTAGTGATAGTGACCTGGGTGGGTTTTCCGGTCAGATATGGGACCCTAGGATTGATGCTATGTACCCTTACACATTATGCTACAAAAACTGGTTGTGTCAGTATAACCTTACTACTTTAAATTCAGAATTAAACATAAAAATGAGGGATTGTCAAATCCTTGGTCCAAATTTTGAATCACTTTTTTGGGATGACCTTTTTTTAATTAAATTTAGTTCTTTTTTATTTTCAATTGTCTTTTAAAAATGCAGGAACTCATAGAAACTTTGAAAATTTCAAGTTGAACTGCATATTTTAAATAGACAAAATGAATTAACTGGAATCAGATCTGAAGAGTTCAAATTCATTAACCATTTTCATTAAATTTACTATTTTTTTTGAAAATGTAGGACTGTCAAATCCATTAACCAAAACTCAATTCACTTTTCAATGCCACTAGTAAGCTCAAATAATAATTGCAAAAAACTGGAATCAAAATTTAATGCACAGTAAGCACACAGGAAACACCAAACCAAATCAAGAAGCTCCACTATGACCAAAATCAAATGAAAAATTCAATCTCAATAACCATAATTAGACATAAAAAGTGATTAAACTTTAAAATTATCCAAGCCCAGAAAGTATATAATATTATAAACTTCAAATCATGGATATAGAAACTCTGTTACTATTAAAGGCTAAATTAGATAAAACAACTACCCAAAACTAAACCAATAAATCCAAATAAATACATATTTAATCTAAAAAATCTATTTTATTTTTATGGACCATCAATCACATTCTCAACCAGATCCTGCATCAGCCTGCAGTGCAGCCCATCCACAATTGCATTCCAGAGGGTCAAGAACAGACCCAGAACCCAACTCAAGGGGAGTCATGCCAACACACAGGCCTCCCAAGGTGTCAGTGCCAGCTAACCACCTCCTGCATCTCAAGCCAGGAACAGTAGCCTAAATCCATGACAGAAGCCACTCTCAAGGCCTGCCAAAAACTCTCCTACATCAGGGTCACCGGGAACACTGAGGTTACTTACACCTCCACCGTTTACCCAGTTGTCACCTGGCCCCGCGCTCTTGATCCAAAAGGGCTACTTCCTGCCCCGCATCTTTGACACCACCTACAAGCCATTGGTCACCACTGAGGAACCATCTGCACCAATTTTGTATTCAACCATTGACAGCTCCACTGCAACCAAGCGTGATCCCACCTTCTACACAAAGGTCCCCATCCCCTGTGTTGAGCCTGCTAGCCAGGATGCTGCGGTACCTGCCAAGGGCCGGCGTCAGTTGACAGATAGTGAGTGTGAAGCTCTCCTCAACTGCTTGAACAAGGGAATGGCAGTTTGGGATATTGCGTCCTGATTTGGTGTCATAGCCAGATACATTGCCAACATCAACACCAAGTATGGTAACACCGGGCAAATTGCAAAATCTTCCAAGGCTAAGCGGCAGCCCAGCCTACTTCAGCCCACCCATCTCAAGGCAATCAAGCAGTGGGTTACAAAGGATTGCCACCTGGACTCACTTGCTGTACAATCAATGCTTGCCACAGAGTTTGGGCTTTCTGTTTCTAAAACCCTCATATACAAAGCAATGGTCAAATTGGGCTTCTTGTGGAAAGTGCTCATAGTTTCTCTGTACAACAGGAAAACAATAAGAAGACCATTGAGGATCAACACATTTATGCCAAGACATATCTGACCCTAAAGGAGACTAGGAATGCCCAGTTCTTCTACATTGACTAATTTTTGTTTTCCTCCTCACTCAGGTCTAGGCATGGGTGGGTCAAAAAGGGGTCCAAGGATGGCGTAGCCCATTGTGCAGCTTTCTGTTCCCAGATATATTTGATAGTTGCTCTTCTGGGTCCTCCCAGTTTAGATCAATATCAGATGATTAAAGGCTCCCATAACAGCAGGACCTTTCTTGATTTTCTCTGAGCTGTCAAGGAGTACCTTCAGATAAATTACAGCAGTACAACCAACGTTGTTGTGCTTGATAATGTCAGGCTCTACAAAGTGGATCTGGTTGTGTCCAAATCCCCTATCAACAAAAACAGCCATTCTGCCAGTCAACGCCTTACAGACTGTCCAATGAGACTTCTCTTCCTCCTACCATATTCTCCATTCCTGAATCCAATTGAGGAGGTCTTTGGGTGGATCAAAAATAAAGTGAAGAAGGCCTCCCTCAGGACACCAAGGATCTCATTAACATTCTTGAGGTCAGTCAATTCACAATGCCGCCCAATGTGGTGGCAGCTTTTTATAAGCACTCAGAATCCTTCCTCCCCAAAGCCCTGGCCTCCAAGCCAATCAGATAAATGGGCGCTCTGGGTTTTATTTGTTTTTATTTTTATTTATTTTTTAAATGGGCTTGAAAATTGTTATTTATATATAATGATGTGAGATTTGATTGTATTATAGACATATAAGAATACATAGAAATTGTAAGTAAAATTAATTATACTAGATATAGAGACATATATTTTTATTATAATGCACTAAATGTTGTATTGGCTGTTGCACTAACAAATAAATAGATTAAAAAAGATAGAAATAGATTAATTTTAATTTAAATAATTGTGAATCCTTATTGTTACTTTGGCTTTTTTAAGCCACATATTGGACCTTGCAGTTCATCATCTGATCTTTATTATTTCAGTGCCTCTTAGCCACACAACACAGAAACCAATGATTTTCATGTATTGCTTACTAATTAGTACTTAGGACCCAGGTCAAGCATATTGAATATATTAACCAATTCATATTACAAGGGAAAGGTAATTTGAGCTCTAAAAAATCACTTGTTTAGAACAATAGTGGAGCGGGCCACATGATGCGGATAAATTCAATTCTTGTTGTATGTCTATGTAATAAATGAACCCGTACTTGACAAGCTAGTAAATAAAAACATTTTTAACTTAGTAGATAAATTTTAAGATTTATAATTATAATTTTACTTTTAATATTTTAAGATTGTTTTAAATTTTAACAGGTAAATTATAATAATAATATATCTAAATATATTACAAGACATTAGTTATAGTTGCAACCACGTCAAATAATAAAAACTAAAGTTTAACTACTAAAATTTAAATATTTTTTTGAAATATTAAAAATTATTTATTAAAGTTTAAATATTTTTATTTGATCATGAATTATTTAATATAGAAATATTTAATATTAAAATTTTATTAATTAAAATATTTAATATTGAAATATTTAAAATTAAAATTTTATTATTAAAATCTTAATATTACATATTTTAATATTAAAATTTTAATAATTTAAATAGCAATTTAAGTTTCAAGGGAAGATTATTTATTAGGGGGATGCAAATTGCTAAGGGGGATGTGATTATTTTGGGGTATTATTCCCCAAAATTATATTTTCTGCTAATGCGTCCTATGGGGACCACATACTCTTCTGTATGTGGTGGACAACTCTGGCGCCAATTTCTAGAGGGGTGGCGCTCAACACCCTGGTGGTGGCTGAGCGTCTTATAAAAGGCAATATCAAAAGCAATTTAACAAGTAGTTGGTTCTCTGGAGGTATTGTGTACCTGTACAACAAAGCTAACATAAAACAGTTGTATAGGACATGCTCTACGGTTTGGTAACCTGAAGTGTCTTCATTTTATCCAGTGCCAGCTGGCAGACGTCCATTTGAAGGGGGAATTCCTCCAGCTTCTTTATGTTGGCCTTCATAATGCAGTGTAGTACTACCCTGAGGTAAACAGTAAGATGCAGTTGCTGTGAAGTATAGATTTCCGTGAATAAGCAGAATTTCTTGTAGATTATAACTAATTGATTTGTATAGGTTGTGTTTGAAAAATTGAGTAAAGGAGAGTTGGGCATTTTGGAGGCATCTGCGGCCCACCCTCTGCAAGCAATATGAATAAAGGTTTCATCTTACCAACTAAAAATGCATTGCCTGTTTGATTTGATATTTATTTTATTTAATAATATAATATTGTGGCTTTGATGTTTCTTGTGGAACATGATATTGACTTTTTTCAGGTTTATTTCATATGTGTTGATAGTTGAAAATGGAAAAAGGACAAAGGCATTCAAATATATATTTGTTAAAATCATGTTGACATTTATTTGGATATCCATCATTCCTTTGAAGTTGATACTTGCGCCTACTTCATAGGCTCCTTTGACCCAGGTTGAGCTTCCTTCTGGCGCTTTGAATTCCCTATTCATTGCGTCTTTTGTTGAATATTGTTTGATTTTATCTTGTACTATTTTATTTATTTGATTTTTATTTATTTGTTTTACAGGGGCTACCAGTGATTGCTAACCCCAGTAGAACCAACTTGGCGTAAAAGCTGCCACTTCTGCAACCTTGTCCCCATCCCTAGTTATAACTAAAGTAAATACAAATAAAACATAAAAAAACTTACTGATTGTTTCCCCTGTGGCCCCCTAGCCACAGGAGCCCCTTCAGAGAGCTTCATGAGCGTTGGCTGCTCTTCATTTGTTTTTCTGGGTTTGATTTCCCCTATTTTCTGTGTTACTTATGTTTTCTCTTGATTTTCATTAGTAGAATTTTCTTTGTTTTTTGAGGCGCTCCTGCTTCTTGACTGTTTTTTGTTTTCATCTATTTCCATTTGATTATTTCCAACTCTTATTTGGTGTTTATTTCCTGTGGGATTTCAGTTCCTTCAATCAGTTTGATCTTCTTATTGTTTCCTTTGGCCCCCTTCCAGAAATCCACAAATTGAAGGTGACGTCATTGAACTTTAGATTTGATAGGATTGTTCCCTGTAGATTGAGCAACACTTCTTTTCTCTTTTTGTCTATAATATTTCTTAGTTTATTCAGAGCATCTTTTTTTGACTGGCTTAGTGGTTTGCCCTTGTTACCCAGCTTTCCTGTTACTATTTCCCTGATATTTTTTCTATTTCAACAATTTTTTTCAGATATGCTTCTAATTTGTTTATTAATTTATAGATATTTGACATTTTGTTTGAATTACATCAAAAAACTGGTTTTTATAGTACCAACTTCAACACGTGAATATTTTTCATCATCATTAATAAATCAAAGACAATAAATGTAAATATTGCATTAGAATATTGCAATTAGACGTCAACTCTTGATATTATGATATTATATGAAAAAGTAATTCATTTTATTTAATAAAATTCATTTTAAATGAGGCCTTTTTCATTGTATTTTATTTAAATTGACTGTGTTTATATTAGAGAGTTATTAACGCTTAGTATAATATTGATACATAATGTATTTTACAGCCTGTATATTTACCTATTGGTAACAATTCTGTAAAATTTTCTGTTGTATTTTGTAAGGTAATGATAATTTAATGGATTGATAATCAGTAATTTATTCATCCATTACATTATTATCACCATGCAAAATCCAACTGGAAAGTTTACAGAATTATTACCAATAGATAAATATACAGGCTGTAAAATGCACTATGTATCAATATTATAATAAGCGTTAATGGCTCTCTAATATAAACACAGTCAATTTAAAAGAATTACAATAAAAAAGGCCTCATTTACAATGAATTTTATGAAACAAAATGAATTGGTGATGCATATAATATCATATTATCAAGAGTTGACGTCTAATTTCAATATTCTAATGCAATATTTACATTTATGGTCTTTAATTTATTAATAATGATGAAAAATATGTATGCTAATAATTTTAAGTTATTTGTAAAATGTACAACACTGTATTATATATGGGAAATGTTAATAATGTAAAAAGGAAATATTATTAATTTTGAAACAAAATAGAGATATTAATTTTATAAGTTGTCACAAAGAAAAGATTTATTTACTAATCAAATGATAGAGGGGGAGAGAATGGGCAGAATGAACATTGCCTTCATCTGCGCCTGTGAAAGGGACGGCATCAGAGATAGTGGGGGGATTGATAGTGGCTTGGGACTCAGGGTTAGAACGCAGGTGGATTAATGGGGGGTTGGGGAGGCAGGGTTTGCTGACTGGGAAGGGGCGGCAAGAGCAGTTTGCCACAATTGCTCAAATTCTTCTTCTGTCACGTATACAGGCTTAACAAAATGTATGAACTGATGTGGGGGGAGGCAGGGGTCTTTTCTTGACTTATCACTATCACTTGCATAGAAGATGATGAGATCAAATAAGTCCTGGACAAACACAGAAGGGAAAAGCTCATACCCCTTCTCAATTTGGGAGCACAGTTCATTGTAGATGGCAGGCTTTGAGCGCCTGAGGGCAGAACCAAAATTGTAGAGACATACATCTTCAATATGCATGTTGGCCTGTTTGATGGGGTAGTACCAACATATATGCCCCACAGCCCTGATTCCTTGGGTTACCCATTCTTGCTGCTTCATCTCTGCACCCAGTACAACTGTGTGCATGGCGTTTTGTGTGGCCCACTCCTCCAGAATGGCCTTGAGCTCTGTCTGGTAGGCATACCCATCTTCAGTGTTTGATATTGCAGAGTAGTTATTGACGCCTAATGGGGAAACTTCCAACAAAACCCTGACAAAACAAAACAAGATTGGGCCGTGCTTGTACACGTCAGACTGTATACGCTTCCTCCAAAGTTTTGAATACTGGCTGAGATCTTAGTGTATGTTAAGGAGATGACATCATTACGGGCCCTCGTTGCCCTTCCTTTGATTTTTTTGACAACAGTACAATCATAGGGGTCAGTGTCCACCAATGTGAGGTCACTGAGAACCTGATTGGATAAGATTTGGGCCACAACCACAACTCTGTGCATCCACAAATTCACCGTTCTTTTGATGGTCAAGATGCCATGGGGTCCCATCTGGAGACGGACCTGGACCAGGGGCATCTGCGGGTCACACTACATGATTGCCATCATAAGGGGATGGGCTGTGTCACCTTTGGTTGAAGTACAGGCACCAGTTGGTGTGGGCTTGCAGGGTTGCAGCCACAGTAGACTTTTCAAAACCCATTGCATCTGCAATTTCCCCAAGGGGCATAAGCATCCCTCATTTTTTGACTATTTTGAGAACAATCTTCTGGGTGATCAATTTTCTTCTGTGTCTTGCAGGCTGATTGGCTGGGGGTGGTATATGTCTATCTTGGGAACCAGACAGTGCCATATGATTGGCTATTTTGGGATTTGGAGCTCTCTGGGTGACCCCATGGCTCAAATGGCTTGCTCCAGATGCCATTGTTGCTGTATGATTTTGGTTAGCGGCTTCCTGTGTGTGATGGGCAAACAGGGCCATGCTCAAGGAAACAGGAGAAAGAACACACTCCTGGGTGGTGCTTGTGGGGGGGCTGCAGGTTGGGAGTGGCCATAGACAGAGGCTTCAGCGTTTAGAGACCCAGTGTAGCCCTGCATTATTTTGTCAAAGCCAGGGAACAGCTTGTTTATTTGGTTGGTGTTGGAACAAGACATAAAAAAATGTTATTGTAATTTTAAACTCAAGAAGAGGAATGTATATTTCAGTCAATTTTATTGTTATATATGGTAAGTTTATGATCATTACAATCTAAATTTTAGCTGCCTTAAAATGAAATAGGGTGTTTTTTGAGAATGCTTATGCTTCCTAAAAGAATCATCACAAATCCACTCTAGATCCTTTGATTTCCTATTTGAGATGCCCATAAGTTATATTTATTTCAAATTCTTTGCAATTATGATTTAAAACTTGGTTCATGGATTTGACAAACCCGCAATTTCAGATTTGTTAATTTTTACATTATGTCTATGATTTGTTTGACATACAGGAAATATAAAATTGTACATTAGAATCCTGCATTTCTGATCCATGTATCCTGCATTTGTTTGCTGAGTTTTGTCTTTTTTTAGTGAGTTATCTGCTCAAGGAATTTGAAATTTGCCAATTTAAATAAACCAAAAAAGTCAAATTAAATGGTTAATTTTATTTAATATTTTAATTTTCACTCAGCTGAGTTGCCCGCAAAAGTGATTCAAAATTTGGACCTAGGATTTGACAATCCTGCGTTTTTACATTCAGGTTCTGAATTTACAGTAATCCTTTACCTAGGCTAAGCAAGTAACCTTACTTAACCATTGCCTCTCTCCAAGTTAGAAGATTAATCATATCATTTTTGCAGCTGTATTAAAAGATTACCTTAGAATAGGAGGCAACCAGCCAATCTATGCTTAATTTGGTCCTGAATCACAGGGTTCAAAAGGGATATCATAAAATGAACCAACTTAACTCAAGTCAATGAATTTGAAAAAGTGGGCACCTCTGGAGCCATCTCATCCAACCCCTCTCTTGGCTCATTATGGATTTCCTTGGTTATGATAATGTACCTTGCCAGCAGCCTTGGAGAATGCTGCACCTGCAGTAAATTTTGCCATTAATGCTATTTTGATATCTCCTTTAAATAGTGATATGTGCAAAGATTTGGTTGGTTTTGCCTTCAATTTTGGAAATTTAAAGCCTTCCTTAAATGGGTTGACATCAATGTCCACCCATTACAGAACACCTTACTGGCCTCTGTTTGATCCTTGTATGACTTCACCCCAAAATGAACTCATCTGCCACTCTGTCTACCTAATGAGTGATCATCACCTTTGTCTACTATTTAAGTGAGACCATTTATCCTAATAAAGGTAAGTTTATCCACATTTGTGTTAGCTTTAATATTTTCAAGCTTTTTACTTTCCTTTTTGCTATAAGGAATTCCTCTTCTTTTATTCTAGGAAATTAAAGTACATGCCCTTAATCTTGCTCTGAAGGCTAACCCAAGGCTAGCTTCAAACCTTAAATATTTTTTATAAAGATTTCCTGCTGTGTTTTCTTGGATGTTGTCCCTAGGAGCCAAACACAATAACACCTTTTTCAAAGTCTTCTGTCAGGCAATAAACCTCTATTTAATTGTTCATGCCTTGAAAAGCTTTCAGCTGCCTAACCTATCCTCTAAAGTTACTAAAGTTTTGCCCTCAATACTTGGGTACTACACACCCACAGGACACTGAAGATCTTGATAAGGAACGCTTTTTGGGGAAGCTTTGAATATAGAATTAGGAAGAGAAGAAGTATATTTTATTGGATAATACTTTAGACTTATATAGCTTTAGCTGTGGCGGGGATTTTAGTTGGATCAAACCCAGGGGTTGGTCATGTGCTGGATGGGTTCGAGCTGCTGGATACCTGGACAGTCATGTGATATTGGTTTATTGCCATTTATGGTATGTCAAATGTTATATTGGAAAGGCACCAAATTGGGCAATGACTGGATGTTAGGTGTGATGGCAATAGCCAGAATACTTTTACATCCAGACCCACAACAATTTCTTCAATATTCTTGAGTTCAGCTAATTTTCAAGGCCACTTGATGTGATTGTAGCTTTTACAAGCTCAAAATCCTTTCTTCCCAAAGCTCTTGCTTACAAGCCAATCAGATATACAGGTGTTCCTGGCTTTAAGTGTTTTTATTTTTATTAATTTTGTTTTTAATGGGGCTTCAAAAAATATTTTATGTCATAATTAATTAACATTAGTTTTCATTCCAGATAAAACAGCTTTAGATTTTAATTAAATATATCTAAATATATTAGGTTTGGATATAAGTTTTATTACAATACACCTAATATCTTATTGACAGTATAGCTAACAAATAAGTAAATAAATAAGCTAAAAATAGATTAATTTTAACTAAGTAAATGTTGTCCCTTTTTATCACAAGGGCTGTTATTTTTTAAAGCCACAATTGAACCTTTTGAGTCATCACCTAATCCTTATCAATTCAGTGCCACTATAGCCACCTAGAATGAAAACCAATGATTTTAATGTATCTCTTAATAATCATTACTTATTACACAGGTGTAGAATGATGAATCTATTTATCAAATCATACTCAGAGGGAAAACTAATTTAAGTTCTAAACAATCAATTGTTTAAAACATAATTGAGGTGGACTATTTAAGTCAGGGAAATTAAGTTCATGCTTGTTTAAGTACTTATTATATGAACCCAGAGTTGCTGATTGACTAAATAAACAAAATTTTGGATTTGTTTAATATTAAAGATACTGAAAGTTAGTATACCCAATTATGTATTATTAACAAAAAATTGTGATAGCACTATACTAATTTAAAAATAAAAAAATAAAAAAGTAAAAGCAAAACAATTTTTATTAGAATAATACTAATGCAAGGGGAAAGAGACCATTTATGGGGAAATATACCCCAAAATTAAAGTTTTAGCTTGGGCTTGAAATTAGAGCCATGTACTTTTCTGTATGTGGTGGATAACGCAAGAACCAATCACAAGTGAGGTGGCGCTCATCACTCCAGTTGTGGTCAAGCACTTTATAAAGGGAAAAATGCAAGTGAAACAATATGTAAGTTTTTCTTGAGGTATGATATAGATATACAAAGATTCAAGTACAAAACAGTCTTAAAGGACATGCTTGACTGTCCTGTATCCCGTGGTGTCTTCTGTTTCTCTGGCGCCAGCTGGCACACATCAATTTGAAGAGGAAAATCTTCTGGATTGATAATCTTTTTTTTCAGTATGTAATGATTTATATTCCTAGATTTATTGCAGTGTGAATCCTCTGCAATGTGTAAGGTTCTGAGTTTATGCAGAACTTCTTGTAAACTGCCACCAATCTGTTGATATATGATGTGTTAAAAAATTTGAAGAAGTTTCCATCTTGGGACCAGCTAGGATCAGCCACCCATACTTCTGTAGATGGTATTATTAAAGATTTCATTCTGTTTGTGAGGTTTACATCTCTGACTTTATTTGAAACTGATTTTATAAATTTATTAAAAATATTGCTAATTTTAAATATTTGTTTACAATTTGAAATTGAACTTTCTTTAAATTCCCTTCATATGCATTCATGTTTGAGAAGATAAATATTTCAAACACTCAAAAAATATTCATTAAAGTTGATTTCAAAATTCAATTGAAGTTCTTTCATTCCTTGAAAATTTATATTTGATCTCACTTCATATTCTTTCCTGAAACATAGCAAGACCCTGCAGGTGGCAAATATTCCATACTAGTTGATTCTTTGTTTGAATAACTGTTAATATTCATTTGAATTATTCTTTGAACTTTTGTGGGGCATCTTTGAATGATAGGGGCTATCAATTATTGACAACCCCCATATACATCACTTGGTGTATATGCTGTCACCTCAATAACTTCTTCCCTATTTATTGAAGTAACTAAAAGAAAGGTAATTATAAGATAAAGGAACCTGAAATTTCCCCCCTGCAGCCACAGGCACCCCATTGACAAACTTCATAAGTATCAGGTGCTCTTCATTGATCTTCCATGGCTTTATATTCCTTCTCTTTCTTGCAATTCTGTCTTATCTTTGAGTTTCTTTGTTTGATAAAGTTTCCTCCATTCTTGAAGCGCTTCTGTCTCTTGATTGTTTATGTTTCCTTTGTTTGATTTTGTTTTTATTTCAAAATTTTCATTTCCTTCAACTTTAATTTTTTCCTCTGCATTCCTTTCATTTCTGTTCATTTAATTTGATATTTCATTTCCCTCAATCAGCTTGATCTTTTAATTATTTCCACTGACACTTTGCTAGAACTCAAATGTGTTATAACTTGCATCTTTGTAATTCAAACTTGATAAAAATTCTGATGATTAAATAATTTTTCCCTGTTTTTTCATCTATGATAGTTCCCAAGTTACTTAGGGCAACTTCCTTTACTTGTATTATTGAGCGCCCTCATTTCTAAATTATTCTGTTATCATTTCCCTAATATTTTTTCAAGGTCAACCACCTTCCTGAGGGATGTCTCTAATTCATTCACAAGACAGTAAATATTATAAATTTTGTTTGAATTACATCCCAAATAATTGTTTTTATATAACTACCATCAACACATAATCAGGAAATTATATATTATAAATAAATTTTGTGACAATTATTGCAAATTATACAAAAAAACTTGCAATTAACAAAAAGTAAGACAACATACCACAAAATTGCCCTAAACTAACCATCTGAATTAGTAAATGAAGGTTATATTTTCTATTATGTACCATTTTTATTTGAAAACTAGTTTTTTATTGATATCTCACATTGATTTATGAATGTTTTATTTAATTTTAACTATACTAGTGTTAAGGAGCTGGATTTACTGGTATTCTGATAGTTATTATCATAAATAACATCCAGTTGTTGCTTGGTTTGGTGCCAATTCAATATTCAGTTCAACATTCTGGAAATGGCTTCAAACCAAAATCACATGACTTGTTCATGTATTCAACAACCCAAATTCAACTCATTATTGACCTCCCCTATGTTTGATCCAACTTAAGTCCCTGCCAAAGTGCAAGCTATATAAGATATAATCTTTAATAAATAAAATATACTTATCTTCTTCAAAATCCAAATTCTTAGCTTTCTTAAAAGTTGCTCCTCATCACAAGTAGCAGCTACAGTTTTTTACAACAATTATAAAAAGAAAGAATAACTGAACAGAACCTGCCCAGATTTGCCCACATAATGAACCAGGTTATATCTGAGGATACCTGGTAAATGTACTTATGTGCCCAGAAAAACAACAGGGATATCCTAAGTGAATAAATTGTATTGAAAGGACTTGTCATGCCCAAATCATGCACCAAGATAATTAAATAAAGTTGCTCTCTACAACCACAAACAAACACAAAACCACCTATCACAGGTAAAATCACTAAAACCAATCACATTTTTATTGACACGTTCTTTGGTAAAAACAAAGAAAAGGTCATAAACTGGCTAAACTCAACTGCAGAAACTCTGTGCCAGCTGCATCTCCACACAAAATGGGCCCAGAAAGCCAGGAAGCACCAGTACAAGGCCACAGCTAACTAGTTTGCCACTTGGATTGGCTCAAAAACTAAAAAACAGCTGAAAACTGTTAATAGTTCAAAGCTTACATCATCAACAGCTTCTGTTTCACTTAATCTCTCAAAAACATTGCAATACAGCGCAGCAATCTTCCTCAGAAGACCACTATCACAGCTTATGCCAATAATTTTGAAGAGCTACATTGCTGTTGTGAATGCTATCATTCACAATGTTTTGATTTTGCCTTTGTTGGGTTATTTTGAGGAAAATTCCCTTGATTTTGCCTTTGCCCCTCAAAATGGGTCTTTTTCCTTACTATGTAATTCAATAGTTTGGTTTCCTAATTCCCTGCAACTTACTTTTCCCACTAATGCTGGGGACAAGTGATCTTACTGTCCATGTACTGTTTTTGTAGTAAAGCTACACAGTGTATATTACAATTCCTTATTTTCAATAAAAATTAAGTTATATTCACATTTTTTGTCTTGGTGCTTTCAAGTTTTTTGGTGCCTCTCTCTAGCCACAACTAGTAGATATGAATCATTCAGGGCCTTGAGGTAATTGCATAGCCTTCCATGCCATCTAACTAAGACTGAGTAGAAAAACAATCCTAAGTTTAGTGTTACAATCCACATGGAAGCAGTTTTGCAGTCAAGGGTTGATTTGGCTTCAAATAAAAGCAATATGCTAAAGATTTAAAGTGTGTGGTGGTAATAAGACAGGTAGGGGCTAGTAGGGAAAATTGACTACTAGTGAAGGTAAAGCCTACCTAGTAGATAAAAGAGTAGTACTAGAGACAAAAGATGGACCAGCCCATCCGGTAACATTGGCTGATGTGGGCTTGTTAGATTACTCACACAGCATAGAATGCTAATTGCTAGGGGTGAGGAATAAGATAGCACAGAAGGGAACCTTGGCTGCTGTGGAAAGGTTGATGATCTCCACCCAGCAGGATATTTTAGCTGCTTGGGGTGAAGAGTGGTCCAGTCTGGTGAGTGGTGTGGGCTACTCATACTGGATGATGTTGTGACCCTGATGGGTAATATGAGCTGCCAGGAATTGGAGGAGCTTGGAGAGCTCTATGAAGCCTAGTACGCTTACAGGAGGTCTGTAAGCAAGCATTCTACCTACAGAATGATAGAATATCCTTGTTTGTGTTTCTCTGAAAGCTTATGGGAGGTCCCAAAGTTGACAATGGAGGCATGGATTTGCTCAGAGGTTTACTAGAGTAGCTGCTTGGGGAAGCAGCTGCAGAACCTGGTATGACCAGGTCTCTTGGAATTAAAGTTGATAACTTTGCAACTGAAAGCTCAGAGATAATAAATATGGGGGAGTAAAGACAACTAAATAAATATGAGGATTGTCTGTATTTGGATGGCCTAAGTAGATATCACTTGCAAGGGCCCAATCAAATGCCTGTAGCTTGGTAAACTTACGCCAAAGTTTGCAACTTTGGAAACAGAGACTGTATTTTGGAACCAATGTGGTTCATATGGAAGAAGTAACAGTGAAGCTAGTAAGATGGCTTCATGATTATAATGAAGACTATTTGAGAGAATGGAGGATCATAGTGAGGATTGGAATCAAGATGGATCATAGTGCAGACTGAGTGATGAAATAGAAAGGAATGGGTGATGATATAGCAAGGACTTTCTGATGAACTAGTTGTTAAACAAGGAAGAACTATCTGAAGGTCCAAAAGATAATGGTGCAGGACTAAATGAGAGACCAGAAAAATATGATGCAGGACTGATTAAAAAGGCTAGAAGTAGATGCAGAAGCAAGAATGCATGTTTTTAGTTCTTTGGAGTGTAGTTGTTTATAAGAAAGAAGCAGTAAAAGAATTAATAAAGGCTGCCAAAAGATATGATAAAAAGATTGAATTAATTATCATATATTTTAAAAAGAAAAAAATGATTTACACTTTTTGAACTGTGAATTTATTAAGAATGGATTGAGTGGGACAAGGCTAGAGAGAGACCAGAAACAGGAAAGAGAAACTGTAGGAATGAAGGTTGGTGTTTTGCCAAATTGATTGGAAGAGGCAAGAAGCAAGTGACAGCCAAATTTGAAGTGCTGAAATTCTAGGAAAATACAGGAAAACTCAGAGAAAAGTTGAAGAATTGAGGGTTCAAAAATCCCTTAAGTATAAAATATGTGGAAGCGCTCAAGTTTTGCTGGGGAAACATGACAGAAAGTACAGCAAAATTGTTCAAAACACGGAGCAGTTGTTTATATGGAGCAAGACAGCACTGGGTTTGAACCATGGCCAAAAATGGGTCATTTGGGTGAACTATTTGGCAAAACCATTAGATCTTGGAAATTGATTGGCTGCACATCAAAGATTTTTTGATCAGTGTTTTGGAGGCTTTAACTGAAGAGTTTAAGCCTAAAAAATGAGGGAATTAATTATAAAGATCAGGGTTTTCATTGGCTGAAGTAAGATAATAAGTCTAATATATTGTAGAGAAAAAACAGGTAAGTTAAAGATCTAGAAACCAAGAATTCTGAGAGGAAAACAAGGACTGAAACAAAGAGCTATTAAAGAGGAAGCTATATGAAGCTTTTCAGGGACTTAAACAGTGGATCACAAATGCCACAAGGACTACAAAGAAAGCTGGAAACCAAGATAAAGGTGCAGAGGCCCAAGATAAAGGAGCTGGAGCCAGAAATAGTGAACTGGAGCAGGATAAAAGAACAGGAGCACAGGATTAAAGTGCATGAGCCCAAGACCAAGTACAAGGAGTTCAGGATATTGTTGAATGACTCTAAGTATTGGCAAACACATATTGTTTCCCATACCCCTTGGGCCATATATCAGAAGGTTTCTAAGGGTATCTTTTCTTCTGAGAGTGAATAAAAGCCCATTTTGACACCTATAAATATTACTGAGATACATTTCCCTTTACTAAAGATTGACAACTTCTTTCAGACGGTCCCTGGCTATGACCCAGGACACACTTTGGGGACTGGCAAATAAGAACCCCACAGTTAGGACTCACTTGTGTGTGTCTGTGCCACGCCTCAGAACACAACAAAAATGGTGCTCACTACAGGAGCTGTAAGCCCCTTGGTGATCCCTTTTGCAATCACGTTTTCAGGTTCATTGCCTCCTCATATACAAGAGCCAAATTCAACTGCAATTCTACTCCTCCTATTGAAGAGGATATCTTGGACCTTTCTATTGTCCCCACTGTATTGAACTTTGGAAATGGTCTCTGTCTAGGAGCTTACCCCATGAGCATTCCTGACTTAGAGAACGTCATGGCATTAGCCCTTGAGATAGCCTGTAAATAGGCCATCTCTTACCTCCAATTACAGTTTAATTTCGCAGAATACTACAAGTTACTTGTGGCCCCACAATTTCCACAATATCTCCTCTCAGTAGCCGGATCCACTGAAAATCTACTGTCATCCTGTGTGAAGCCTGCATTAGCCCACCACCAAATGGTTATGGGGCTTCACGTCCAAGAGATTTTGTCTCTTAAAGCTGCTGTCACTATTCATTAGATCAGTTATGTTGCTTACGGGCAGTGGATTCATTCTCTGTTCTTCTTGGCATTCAATACCAAGACAACTCCATTACTTCCCAGACTTGCTTGGCTACTCCCATAGAGAAAATGCGCCTGTTCATCACTGAGTAAGTCAAAGAATGTCTGCATGAGTTTCACCAGCTACAACAGCCTTGGCAAACTCAAGTAGACTCCACCCTGAACGCTTATCTTTCTGATTTCAAACAACTTGTGGAACAACTTAATAATTTTAGCGCCTAATTCTTTGATCAATTACAACAGGTAGCAGAACTTGCTGCTAGAGGCCTTTTCAAGATAAATAAAAAAGTTTGATTGAGAAAGAACTACTACAGCTACCGCTATTGCCAAGCTTAAAACTCAAGTGAATGAGTTGTCTACACCTAAGCTGGATGTTCCTCCTTTCCCCTCTTCTGATGACATGATGGATAGAAAACAGAAACTATGAGAAGCCATTAAAGAGCTAATTGTGTCCACACACAGTCAGGGACGCCCAGCAGACCTGCCACAAACAGACCCTCAGGTGCTTGCCCTGACAACTCAGGTTACTGAGCTACAGCAGGAAGTTGCTGCTCTACGCAAGATTGTGTCATCTGCTGTCAGCCCAGTTGAGGTTGTCAGCGGAGATGGCTGCTACCCTGGACTTCCAGGGAGCCCCCAAATCCAATGTTCTAAAGAGTTGATTGCTTTAGCCAATAAAGTAGACCATCTGAAATGGGACCACTCCAGTCTTGACAAGGACGTTCAAAAAATGAGTGAGTTAATTGACTTGATAAACAACAGATTCAACCCTTGCCTCTCAGTGGAATCTTCTCTGACCTCTTGGTTGGCTGAGCTTTCTTCTCTGGTGACCACCCATGATTAACAGCTATATGTTACCAAAAAAAGACAGACCTGGCCAGCAATATGGTTGCCTGTGCCTCTGAAACTTTGACCACCCTTGAAGAGAGTTTCTACCAGCTGTTAGCACAACAGCTCTCTTTGTGATCAGAAGCTGCATTCTCCCCGCGTATAAATGTGTTAGATAATAAAAATGGTGACCCTACTCCCAAAGTTCACATCAAACCTACTTTCAAACAAGTCTTTGACCCAAAACATCCACCCTTGCAGCATTCCTGACTATCTAAAAAACAGCCATGCAAAGGGACTCTGATGAGGCTGAAAAGGAGCACATTCTACTGCTTGCAGCCAAACTCCCTGGAGGTGGTAATGCCAGCGCTGCCCAAAATTGAGACTTGGGAAGAGATGAAACAGCTTCTGAATAAGTTGGTGGCAATCTTAGTTTTGAAGTGAAAAAGAACGCTTTCATGCACATTGCCTTCAAACCTAAAGAGACTCTGGCCAAGTTTGCAGACAGGTTCTATATGTAAGGACAATAATTGATAACTAGCAGACAGCTGACAGTGCATGAGGCCTACATGGCTTGTGCTCAAGCCCTTAAGGTTAATTAACTTCTGTGCCTCCATTTTAAAGCTCACAAAGCCATTCTTTCCTCTATTAAGAACATAAAGATGCTGTTGCAGGATATGCCCCTTACTCATTCTGGAGAAGTTGTGCGTGAGAACTGAACTGCCTTTAATTCAATTTATTCTTCTTGTGGCCCTTGCATCTTCAATATTAATATCCAGAATCTCCTAGATACCAAGGTTGCCATAATTGTGGCCAGATAGGTCACTATTCTTGAGTCTGCATCAATCCTTTGGTTTAAGGATCTGATCCCAAGGAGCAGGCGGGAAAAAACAGTCAGCTTAGAGTCAGAGACACTTTTGGTTGACAATTCTTCCCAGTCTCTTTCAATTTCCCCTCCATAGCTGACTCTGAGCCTGCTGACACTCAGGCTCTTCCCATTCTGCTGTTGTTCCACAATATCTCTGACAATTTTGGCATGGATGATTCAGACATTGATAATTTTGAGCCTATGTATATTCAGTTCTAACAGTCCCCAAAACTATCAAAGTTCCTTACAAGCTACGCTCTGAGAAAACTACAACAACTGCCAAGTCCTTGCCTGAAGCCAAGGAGTTTGTCTTCCATCTGTACCTCACCCAAGCTAAGAGGTCTCTTGTGCTAGTGGAATCTTCTGAAGAAGCTGCTAAAGTTGCTGATGCTGTTTTCAAGAATGTTTTAATCTTGCTTCCCCTTAATACTGTCTAAAAGGAGTTTCCAGGCTTGAGGTTCATAATCAAAAAGTGGGACAATGAGCTAGTTAACGCCCAAGATATCCTGTCTGTCCTCCATCCCTTTGGTTTTACTACTACTTGTGTAGAGATATCCATCTCAAAGATGAAGATTAAGGCTACTTTGGGACACTCTGTCCTTTAATGTCATTTATTCAAAGCTTGTAAAGAAGCTTAAGCTTGGCCCCAACCTTAACTATCACAAGTCTTATAATACAGCTGGGCTACACATGACTATCATTATAGGGACCTATTCTGCTCTTCCTATGAAATCTGGCAAAATACTCTTAGCTACGCCTACTGTGGTCTTGGAGAACAAAAGTTATGACCTTCTAGTTGGTACCCAATTCCTTAGGGAGTACACTGTGATCATTAACCTAAAGGATGGATATCTCTCTATCTTAGTGTCACAGCCCATACCAGAGTCTGACTTGAATCCCAAAGGGGAGGCA
Organism: Entomophthora muscae; assembly: GCA_014839935.2. Lineage (NCBI taxonomy): Eukaryota > Fungi > Entomophthoromycota > Entomophthoromycetes > Entomophthorales > Entomophthoraceae > Entomophthora > Entomophthora muscae. The sequence goes on from QTSX02004413.1 coordinate 160,017, forward strand.
GGCCGGGCCTGGAAGGCTATGTACACAATAGACAAAATTCAGACCAGGTAGTTAACTGCAGTAGCCAGGGGAACCAACTCCCAGTATGGGGCACAACTTGGTTGGCCTGCCCAAATAATGTGATATAGACAAACCCCAAATTACTGAAGTCCTGGGCAGGAGGTGCATTGGGTAGAAGGAGCAGTAGGGATCTTCTTCATAAAAGATGGGAGATCCAGATGATGGGGGGTGGAAATATTCCAATTCAAGAGCGTGGGGTGAGTTGATTGAGGTAGCAGGAGTATAACCAGGAGGATATGGATAGGCAAGTTTATATTGTGTTGTGGATTCCCAAATAGATGCAAAGATAATAATTAAATTTGGGCAAAAATGGACAATTCCTGCATTACAATAATGATTTCTGGGTATAAACTTGTTTATTAATATGTCAACAGTGAGGAGGGCTTCTCCTCCTCACTAATTATATTTACTGGTAATTTTGTGGCCTTTTGTGCCATCAGAGAAATGATGGTATCAATTTCAGTTGAACTTACAATTTTCACTAGAATTTGTGTACTTGGACCAGGGGGTGGGTGCTCATTGATTGGTATAACATGAAATTTTCTTGAACTGAAGCATGCCAAGGTGCCACAGTTATTTATAGATCCCATAAGCAATTGAGCGCCTGATTGCGCAATCAAACAATTGTGCTCCCAATGTACCATTTCCTGATAGTTAATAGGCCCAAAGTTGATAATAGAATTGAAGCCAAGGATTTGAGGCTTGTGTGCCTCTCAAACCCTGGGCCACTTGTTAGTTGAAAGGGGGTTTTCTTGCTCTGGGAGATACTTGGTAAGGGTTCTCAAGCTGTGGGTCTTTTTCCTCTAGGAAGGCCAGCTGATTGTCCAGGGAATTATGGGCCCTAACACTTAGAATATTAAGTCCCTTTAATCTTTGAGGAACCTGTCAAAGTTCTGGGGAAATACCTCAAGATATGTGCCTTAGAATTCCCCACTGTTGTCTTCACACTAAAATACTGTACCCACTCATCCAGCATGAAGTGCCCTCCTATGGCCTGCCCTGCGTCTGAAGGAATTCTGAACCTATCCACTTCTTTTTTTACCATTCCCCTGGCTCTCAAGCCATCCTGGACTCTCATATATCATAAAAATTACCCAAGATCACATTCCTGAAGCTGTACTCTCCTCTCTTGCTTTATTGCAATGAACCTTAAGTCTGTCCTTGGATCCTAGATGTCTCTCACAATGCTCCTGTTCAGTTGCTGGTGGCCAACCTAACAGCTCTCATCATAAATGTTTCTAGAGTCCAGGCTGTTGGCTATGGCAAGTTGCTAAATGCTCCTAATTTTCTATCTCTACATCTTTTTGGTACCTTCCAGGACTTCAACTTACCTGGGGAAAAGCCACGGGTCCTATCTCTGTTTACTGCTCAAGACTTCCTGTAACTGTCCCCATTCCAACAAAAAGAAGTACTTGACTTGCTAGATCATTTTCTAGATATCTTTTCTAAGGATATCATCAACTATAGACTAGACAAAGGAGTCATTCACCAGATTGACACTGGTAATGCTTCTCCTTCTGTGCTAAACCTTATTGCTGTAGTTGGGTAGAAGATGCTCAAGTATCTAAGGAACTTAAACAGCTATTAGATGCTGGGTTGCCTGCTCCTTCTAATGTTCATGGGCCTTTTCTTTACTCATCTTGAAGAAGAAGGATGAAGGTCACCAAGTTGTGATGAACTATTGACAGTTGAACTCCTTGACCAATAAGGATTTTTACTCCTTGCTGCAAATTGATGGTGCTCATTGCTGTCTTGGAGGCTCAAAGCTTTTCTCAGATATGGACTTAATATCTGGTTCTGGCAAGTTGATCTTTCCTCTGAAGATAGTAAAAAAGATGTACTTATCACTTCTGAAAGGCTGTTTGAGCCTACCCATATGCCACAAGGAATCTGCAATGCCCTGGCCACCTTACAAAGAGCCATGGATTACATTCTTTTTTATTTGAAGCTTCCATGTGTCCTGGTGTACTTGGATAATATAAAAGTCTTCAGTGCAACCTTTACCAATCAATTTGCCCACCTAAAGAAAGTGACTCTTAAAATTTAAGAGACAGACCTCAGATTGAAGCACTCTGTGATGGTCCACATGGAAGAAGTTTTGCAGGCAAGGGTTGATTTGGCTTCAAGTAAGGACGCTATGCTGAAGGTTGACTGTATATTGTTGATTTGTTACAGGTAGAGGCCTAGTAAGGAATGATGGCTACTAGGTAAAGTAAGGCCTAGCTAGTAGGTAGAAAATATTACTAGAGGCAAATTTTGACCCCACTTGTCAGGAGATATTGGCTGCTGTGAGCTAGAGGTCCTCACCTAGCAGGAAACTGTGGCTGCTAGGGATGAGTAATGAGATAGCTCAGCAGGGAACTTTAGCTGCTTGGGGTGGGGAGTGATCCAGCCTGATGGGTAGTGTGTGCTAATCAGGCTGGATGTTGTTTAGACCCTGGCAGGTAATGCAGGCTGCCAGGGTAAGAGAGTGTTCCAGCATGGTAGGGGCCTTGGCTATCAGGCCTGTAAGTTTTTGGACCCCTGGCAGGTAATGCGGGCTATCAGGGAAGGAAGGAGCTTAGATGGCTCTGAGTACCCTGATACGCTTACAGTAGGTCTGTGAGCAAGCATCCTACCTAACAGACTGGTAGGGTGTCCTTGTTTATGCCCCTATGGGAGCTATGGTTAAAAACCCAAAGTGAGCATTGGAGGGCATAGATTTTCTCAGAGTTGTCACCAAGGCGGTTTGCTTGATGAAGCAGTTGCAGAACTTGGTGTGATCAGGCCTCTGGAAAGTAAAGCTGATTACTTTGCAACTGAAATCTCAGACTTAATCCCTTGGTGAGTATGATAACAACATATACATTTATCTATGGTTGGATGGCCTAAGTGGATTACCACTTAAAAGGGCCCAGTCAAACACCAGTAATAATGTAGACTCATGCCTGGGTCTACAGGTTTTGATAATGGGGACTGAGATAGAAACTGAGGTGGTTCATTGTGTGGGATCAGCATTGAAGACTAGTAAGAAGGACTGTATGATCACAGGGAAGACTAGTTGAGGGACTGTTGGTTCATGTTGAAATTTGGAAACAAGATCATGATGCAGGAGTAGCTGATCATGATGAAGGAGAGCTAGAGGATTGGAAGGTCATGATGCAGGAGTAGCTGAAGGACTGATGATTAAAATGATCTTTATGGAGACTAAAATGGGCTGTTTTTTTGACTAAGATGGACTGATTCCTGGCTAGGCTGAAGAGCTAGAAGATTTAGTTGAAAAACTGGCTGAAGAACCAGAAGATAATAGTGCAGGAATAGATATAGCTGAAAAATGACTTAGAAGGACTTGCTGGATTGGATACATAAGCAAAAATGCTGGTTTTGGTTTCTTAAGAGAGGAAATATTAGGAAAAGAAGCAGTAAAATAATGATTTAGTACTGCCTAGATATGATATAAAAGAATTAAATATCATATGAATGGAAAGAATAAGGAGAAAATAATTTGTAGTTTTTAAACTATAATTTATTAAAGATTTGATTATGTAAAGTAAAGCCAGAAAGAGGCCAGAAACAGAACAGAGAAACTTTGAAAGCAAATAAGAAAATTTTGCTGAGAACAACTAGGAGGGGCAAAAGGTGAGAAACAGGCAAGTTTGAAGCTGTGAAATGTTGAAAAAAATGCAGTGAAACTTGGAGAAATGTTGAAAAATCAAGGGTTCAAAATTCCCCTATGTAAAACATAGGCAGAAGCGCTTGAGATTTGCCAGAAAAACATGACAGGAATTACAGCAAAACAGTTTGAGATGCAGAGCAGTTGTTTATCTGGAGCAAGACAGCTCCAGGTTTTAACCATAGTCAAGACCAAGTCATTCAGGCAAACTTTTTAGCAAAACTGTTGAATTGAGGCGTTTGATTGGCTGTGAGTTAAAGTTTATTTGATCAGTGTTTTGGAGGCTTTAACTGAAGAGTTTAAGCCTAAAAATGAGGGAATTAATTATAAAGATCAGGGTTTTCATTGGCTGAAGTAAGTAAAAAGGTTTAATATATTATAGAGAAAGAAAACCCAGATAGTTTAAGCTTTGTAAAACCAGAGTTCTGAGAGAGATTTTTGGACTGAAAAAAGAGCTATAAAAGGGGAAGCTATCTGAGGCTTTTTGGGATTGGATCAAGTGGATTACAAAGGCCACAAAGACTAAAGAAGGAGATGAAGACCAAGTTAAAGGTTCAGAAGCCCAAGTTAAAGAATCCAGGGCTAAAGATAAGGAACTAGAGCTGGAACAGAATGCAGGAGCCCATGACCAAGTACAAGGAGTCCAAGAGATTGTTGGAGGACTCTAAGTATTGGCAAAACCCATATTATTTCCCATACCCAGGCAATATATCAGAAGGTTTCTAAGGTGATATTCCTTCTGACCGTGAATAAAAGCCTATTACAACCCCTGCCCAAATTTTTCAGCAAACTGAATACAATCCCTATGAGTGAGCTGCCCCATATCTTTTACCCTAGTCAAGGGGAGGAAGATTCCTATCATTAAAGTTGTAGAAGATTTGCCACCAGTAAGTCTTCCCAGGAGGAGTGGAAGAGATTAACTAGGCATCTTGAGATGACAGATAGGGGAAAGGAGTTTATAGGAAATGAGTTTACCAGGTTGTTAAAGGACTGGTACAAGCCCACAGAGGGATTAGCGCCCGCTGAAGTACACGTGCATGGTGGGGATGCTGCCTAGTAATTGGAAAAGTATATGAAGAGTTTGCAGTCTTGAAGGCTAAGTATAAACTTATAGCAAATCACCTATCACTTCTAGGAAATTAAGTCTCCTCCAAGTTGGTCCCTGGCTATGACCCAGGACAAACTTTAGGGACTGGTGACCAGGAACCCCAAAGTCATATTCCCTGTCTTGGATCAATCTAGCTTAACACAACAGATCACTAGCTATTTGAGCCGCCTAGGGGCCCAGTTTAGGATTTATCCTATGACCAATAAAGTTGAGTATATTGACAAAATGCTTCTGCCTACCAATCTGCAAGAAGTGCAAGTCTTTCTTGGCATGACTAGATTACTACAGACAGTTTATCCCTGACTTTGAAAACTCTAGAAAAACCCTAGTTCAACTGTTGCGTAATATCCCCTTCAAATGGACTACTTGTCAACAAAAGGCCTTTGGGATCTTTAAACAAAAAGCTTAAAGAGGCTCCTATCCTGATATATCCTGACTATGATAAGGAGTTCATCCTTAACACTCATGCTAGCAACCTAGCTATTGGGGCCATCTTGGATCAACTAGATCATGAAGGAGTAGATTACCCTGTAGTGTATACATTTTGTGTCCTCAATAAGTATGAGAAAACTATAGTGTCACAGAGGAAGAATGCCTTCTCATACTGTATGCAGTCAAAAAATTCAGACATTATGTTTATGGAACTCATTTCAGTTTTGTCACTGATCATGCCTTGCTCAAGTGGTTTCAACAGCTCAAAGAACCAGAGTGGTGGTTAGCTTTATGGGCCCTTTTCCTGTAGGGCTATATTTTCACTGTGATATATTGCCCTGGAATCCAGCATCAAAACAATGACAGATTGTCCCAAATGCCTACCTTTGCTCTACACCCTGCTGAAGCTGATCAATTATAAACTAATCAGATATTCTTCTTCTTGGGAGAACAAGACTTAAGAAATTTGAATTCCTCTGTCTAAGCTATCTTAGAACACTCTCATTTGTGACAACCAGCTCTTAAAAAAGGTGCATGAGCAATACCTGCCTTATATACAGCCTAATCTTTGACTTTTGATGGTACTTCAGGCTCATAAGAAGACTAGACATAGAGGCATTGCCAAGACCTACAACTGGCTCCAGAAAAACTATTTCTGGGAAAACCTCTGCCTGCTGATTCCAGATGTTGTTGCTAGTTGCCACAATTGTCAGCTCCAGCAACCTTGAGCTGCCTCTCACAAGTTCAAGCTATTCCCCCCTCAACACACATTTCACACTGTCAGCATTGACGCTGTAGGGCCTCTTCCTTTCTCCTGCTCCAGTTGTCACTTTATCCTAATTGCCTTTGATCATTTTAGCAAGTGGGTAGAAGCCCACCCAACTAAGGACATCACCACCAAGACAACTGCTGTCTTCCTGTTGCAAGACTTTTTCTACCATCATGGCTGACCTCAAGTGTTATTATCTGAAAATGGGACTAATTTCAACTCCAAGTTGGTAACCTCTGTTGTCAAGGCCTTGGGATTTCACCAGACTTTCTCTGCCCCCTATAATCCTTCTACCAATGAAGTGGTTGAGTGTGCAAATTTGAATATGGTTTCTATCATGAGAAAACTCACTGACTCTGATGCTGTAAACTGGGACCTATACTTACCTGCTGCTCTCTTTACTTATTGTCTCAGCAAGCATTGAGTCATTAGGTATTCCCCCTTTGCTATTATGTATGGACGTGATACCACCGCTCTGTTGCTCCTGGGTCCCCCCTACTCTCCTTCATAAGGCCATGAATCCTGATGACCATATCAAAGATCTAGCTAATCACATAATTGACATACAGCCCACAGTGTATACCTCTGTATATAAGACCAAGATGCTTGAGCTCTTTTCCTGTCAATGCTGGGTCTTTTCCTTTGCCAGAGTTCAATATTGGAGATCATGTTCTCTACTATCAGCATAGAGTAGGAGGACGCGCTCATAGGTTAGATACATTATGGGTTGGACCTTTAGAAGTAACCTTCAAATTGCAGGTCAGAATACACTGTGAAACTCCTCTCTAGCAGTTGTCTGTTTGCCCAAGTATATGCCAAGTTCCTCAGTAAGTACATCCCCCTAAGGCAAATCTAGAGGGAGGCAATGTTGTGAATACCGCCATTCACAATGATTTGATTAGTCTTTGTTGGGTTTTTTTGATGACAAATCACTTGCTTTTGCCTTTTTCACTTGAAATGGGTCTGTTTTTAAACTAGGGAATTCAATAGTTTGGTTTCCTAATTCCCTGCAACTTACTTGTCCCACTAATGCTGGTGGCAATTGATCTTACTTTACATGTACTGTTTTGTGGTAAAGCTACAAAGTATATATTATAATTTCTTATTTTTAATAAAAATTAAGTTATTCACATTTTTTTCTTAGTGTTTCCAAGTACTTTGGCGCCTCTCTCTAGACACAACTAGTAGATATGAATCATTCAGGGCCTTAAAGTAATTGCATAGCCTTCCCTGTCATCTAACCAAGACTTAGTACAAATCCAATCCTAAGGCTAGGATTCACCACTGTTTGTCTGTGCCGCGTCTCAGAACACAACAATTATAAGATCCAAAACCCAGAAGAAGCTGACAGCATGCACAAAAAAAAAGCCTCATTCATCAACAGAATGAAACTCTTTGTTGCTACCCTCATCTGTCCAGATACCAACACCTCTATGTCCACGCTCATTGCAGAAGCTAAGCAAGCAGAAAAACATGCAAATATGGAATATTTTTCACACAACAGCAACCACTCCTCCAAAAGCAATAAAAGAGGCAATTAAAACAGCAATAAGCACCGAAACACCCATTTCTTTAACAACAACAGCAATTCTAATTGAAAATATGGCAATTGCAGCCAGAGCACAAACCACTTCTGACCCAAGAAGAAAGATACTGGCAAAGTAAACAATGCTGAAACAACATCCTGCTATAAATCTGACCCCACATTCTCTGACCTCAAAGGGCTCAAAACAGAGGAACAGGGAAAAGAAGAGGGGGAAAGGCTTAAGTGCTTCTTTCTCCTCTCAAACTGACAATAAACTGTACCAAGGCACAAAATTTGCTACTTGCATCCTGTGTGTTCTGGAATATTCTATCTTTATGAATTTAAAAACTAGAGATTGCTCACAACTTCTTGTCTTCCCATATACTTAAAAATCACATACACACAAATCTTTTTGACTCTGGTTCCAAAGATACCATAGTAAGCAAAAATTTGTAGCAAAGTACAAGATACCAGTTATAGAATCCAACTTCAAATATGCCATAATGGTAGATAAATTAAAAGCTCTACTTGGAGGCAAAACAACTCCCTTCAGAATTGATCTACAAGGCATAAAAACGTCCATCAAAGGACTTTTCATGATCAACATAAAACAAAAAATTGTAGCAGGCATGGACTGGTTCACCTGAGTGAATCACAGTGTATTTTGGAAAACAAAGGCCATAACCATCAAACACAATAAAGTTAGGTTTATGCAAAGTCCCAACAATTGGGGAAGTATTTTAGCTAAGTAGGGTATCAATTTGGTCACTTAGAACCCGGTGAGCGCAGTCATAATGTAATAGACTGTCATCATACATCAAAAGACCTTTGTGTGTACGTTATAACGTCCAAAATTACCTGCAAAATACATGAGTGCATAGTATATGAATGTGTATATAGCTACAAACTGAGTGGAGTGGGACAAAACCAGCATGGGCCAGGAGTACTGATCAGAGGAGTTTGAGATTTTTTGGCTCCTTGTAAAAGTACTTGCCAGTTGGATCATTGTAAAAGTACTTTCCAGTTGGATCATTGAATGGCCCATGCAGTTGATAGTGTTGATGGCCCCCAATCCCAAGGCAGGCTGTAAGGACAGCCAATAAGATAAGGTGGTTCATCTTCTAGTCCTGGATAAGGGCAGACAAAGCTTAGTATCTTTAACTTTCTGAAGGGTAAAAGTCTTGGTTGATTTATGTGATAACAATTGTGGGGTAATTTGCTCAATGATAGCACAAACTATCAAGAAGTGATTGAGCTTTATTATATACTATCATCCTTGGTGGGGCATGAATAGTGAAAAACGTCAAACAGAGAACCCCAAACACTTGGTGCTGTCTGAAATTTCTTTTTGGGATTGGGATTGGAGGGATTTGGCAAGCAATGAATTTCTAATATCTGACTTGCATTGGTTTGATGCTTCTTCAAGCACTTTCATGTACCCAAATTTCACTTCTGCAATTACTTTATTAAGTGATTTGCAGGGCAGCCTGTCAGTGCCATCCAAATTTGGTAGATTTCAAGTTTGGGTAGCACTTTCCCCAAATTTGTTTTTTTGGGAAAATGCCCTTTCTGGTTTCCCAATTTGGAAGTTTCCCCATCTATCAGGGGTAGAAAGTCCTGCTGTGGGGGGGTGCACCACCCCCACTGGCTGGCTGGGTGGCAGGCAAGCTGCCAGGCTGAGTGTGCAGCTGGCTGCGCAGCCTGCGGCTGGGTATAAAACCCACATTTTAAAATATTTGAATTTTTAATTCCCTTTTTAACCATTTGTTGTTTTGCGGCATTTTCTTTAATCAGGGGGAACTGCTGAAACTTTTTATCTTGACTTGTAAGACCAAATGTGCATAAAATGTTGCCTTGCAAAAGGTTATTGTCAGGAATATTCCTGATATTTAACATCCTCAAGGAACCAAACAACCTCATTCTGAGAGACACTGTCTTTGTCTAAGTCATGAACCAGGACAGCTCAGAACATCTAACCAAAGAAAGTATGATCCACATAATAAGATACACTGAATTCTATAACATACAGAAAACCAAAATTTAATCCCCAGAGCTTTTAGCACTCCTAAATAAATACACATATGCATTCAAGGAAGAGCTAACAGACCTACCCCAAAAATGGGAGGAAAAACATGGCATTGATCTATGCATGGTCATGCCCAAACCTGCATCTCTCTACAGACTCTCTCCCATGGAGACAAAAACCCTCAGAACCCATATTGAGGATAACCTAGCTAAAGGCTTCATCCGCCTGTCTGAATCCCCATGGGGGGCAGCAGTGGTTTTTGTAAAGAAAAAGAAGGCTCACTCTGTCCAGTTAGAGGAAAAGAGTTCTCAATTCAAGCATGATGAAATATATATACCCTTTCACTTAGATAGGATCTGTTTACAATACTCTCTGAAGCCAAATTTTTCTCCAAAATGACCTCACCTCAGACTACACCAAAGTAGAAGTAAAAAAAGGACATTTTTTATAACTGTGTTTTGTACAAAATTTGGATCCTTTGAATGTATAATAAACTTTGGGATGATCAACACTACCACAATGTTTGTCACTACAATAGCCAAGAGCTGAACATTCTCTCAAATACATTATGATAACTTGACAATATCATCAAATTCTAAAAGACCAAAGAGGAACACCTCTTATATCTGCAAGGCACTCAATTGAATTACAAAGCACAATCTCTAACAAAGCCTAGTAAGTGCTATTTATAGAAAAGGAACTCTTGATCTTGGGCAAAGAGTCTCTGAGGGTGGCATCAAAGCTGATTCAGATAAAACTAAAGACATAAACAACATGAAAGTTGTGTTGGATCCAGGTCTAACTAGTCCAACTTACCATTATCCTGCCCTTGACTCTTATTTCCATTACTTCCTGTGATAAAGATTCAAGGATTTTTGCCTCCAGGGAGGCAATTTTATGGGACAACACTTTGTTTTCATCCCGCCAACAAGCCATGATATTGACACTCTTTTCCTCTCTTGCTCTTATAGCTTCAATTTCACAATCTGCCCTAGCTTTCACTTGTTGTAAAATTTTGTCAAATCCCACTAACAGGTTCCACATATCCCATGTGTAGATTCGATTTCCTTGTGCAGGATCCCTTCTTTTGCAAAGTGATTGGAGTATAAGACTTTGAACACAGGTTTTACTTCCACCAAAGTCTCCAGGGGAACAGTCTTTGTCACCTCCAGACTTGCCCAAGCTTCCTCCATCAAACTTGTAGGAACTTCTCTCCTGGCAGCAGTAGTTTCTATGCAAAGTGCTCCAAATTTTGCTCTTTCAAACAATAGCAAACAAGACATAATAATTGAAAAAGTAATTGAGGGAAAGCGTTGAAATCAGAAATATGTATATTTTATTAAAATGCTGCTATTTTTGCTTATATACTATTTGGGGCATATTTGGCTGGAAACAATTCTGGTTCCTGAATCAACCTATTATTCATATCACATGGTCTATGAAATTTGAGTCATCCAAACCTAGATCTTTACCTTAAAGATCCCCTATAATTCTCAGCCTATGAGAATTAACCTACACTGAGAAGGAATCACATGACACCATCTATCTCAATAAATCCATTTGGCATGGAGCTTTCTCAGCTCCCAGAGCCAAAACCCTGTGAAAATACACATTCCAAAACTCAGCTATCAATGTTCCAACTGGGAACCTGCTGATCAAACCTTAATACCCATGTACCTTTGCATGTATTAGGTTTACATGAGTTAATTGACACCTTTTCAATTACATTGACTACCCTATGCGGTTAATGAGCTTGGTTTAAAGACACCCATTCTTTACTTGACACATCCAAATCCATTTTTACCCAATGATTAAATCCCCATTCATCATATCTGCAGGTATATTTAATTATCTTTCAGAGTTAGTCAAATTGTTTGCAAGTCACCTAGTCCCTAAGATTGACTCCACCAATCTTGTCTCAAATTTGCTAGTTAGTACTGCCTAACTAACAACCCATATTCTATCATTTTATTAAATATAGATACCAAGTTTCCAGGAATCTTTATCTGAATGATTCCAGTCAAATCTATCTACATGAAATAAACATCAAAAACAGACCAACTTTGATTTTTGAGTATTTATCTGACTAAATACTCAGCAGCAACTGTTTTAAAGTCACACAAGTCCACCTCTGTTAAATAATTTAGATGCTTTCTTGTAATGGTAGCTTACCTAAGGAAATAATAAAAACTACCAGATACTAACCACACCAATTAATGACTAACCAATGTTAATGCTAAAAAGAAATTCATCTGGACACCTGAATGTGACAAGAATTTCCAGCTCATAAAGAAAGCTCTGAATGAAGTGCCAATATTGCAATACCCAAATAGCAACAGGCGCTACAAGCTTGAGTTGAATGCCAGCAACACTTCTATTTGTGCAGTTCCACTCATCTGCCACCCAGGGCTGCAAGACTTCCATCCAGTTATTTACAAAAGTAGAAAAATAATTAGCACTGAGAAAATATACCCTATACACAAAAAGAAATCACTAGCAATAACCCACACATTCAAGGAATCAAGATGTTATATGGAAGGACATTTAAACATCTGAGTACTAACTGACCATAAATCCTTGATCTACTTTAAAACTCAGAACATGCTTGCACTGCAACAAGACAAATGGATATCCCTGCTGGAACAGCTTAATATGGGCATCCAGTACAAAAGGGGGGCAAGATGGTCACAGCTGATGCTCTATAAGGCTATGTCAGCCAAGAGAGGATCATCCTGACTACCTGGACCCTGACTGGCCCAATCTATATAACACTGAGTATAAAACCAAAGGGAAAGACCCCTTAACACACCAGCTAACTCATGAGGCACTAGTATGAAATGAGAAGCACTTACATGTATCAAATGATACAGTATACTGCATCATCAAGGAAAATCACATCCCCTATATTTCTCTAGACCAAAGGGTTGATATCATCCTCAAGCATCACCACGTACTGGGACATACAAAGCTCTTAACCTATACCTCACCCTAAAGGAAACAATAGTGGGCCAAACTAAAACAAGGAATCATTGATGTCCTAAATAAGTGCACCATGTGTAAAAAATAATCAAGCAAAAAGCTCCACAACCTACAGTTAATCTAGTACCTGACCCAGAACATTTAAGGTTTGGGGCCTGGTTGCATTAGGACTTTCCCATAAGACAAAGCAAAACAACACTTCTTAATTATAGCTGTTGACTACAAAATGATGGCCAATCTTCTGGGCAAACAAGGACCACAAAGAAGAAACAATCAGCTGCTTTATCAATAAAGCAATCATAGCCAACTATGGAATCTGTCACAGATCCTGAATGATTTAGACATTAAGTTGTCACTTAGGGATCAAGCAACAAAGAATTATGTGATTGTTTTATCTCAACCTGGTTTTAATAGGGTTAA
>QTSX02004413.1:172997-210189 GCA_014839935.2 Entomophthora muscae
AACCCATATTATTTCCCATACCCAGGCAATATATCAGAAGGTTTCTAAGGTGATATTCCTTCTGACCGTGAATAAAAGCCTATTACAACCCCTGCCCAAATTTTTCAGCAAACTGAATACAATCCCTATGAGTGAGCTGCCCCATATCTTTTACCCTAGTCAAGGGGAGGAAGATTCCTATCATTAAAGTTGTAGAAGATTTGCCACCAGTAAGTCTTCCCAGGAGGAGTGGAAGAGATTAACTAGGCATCTTGAGATGACAGATAGGGGAAAGGAGTTTATAGGAAATGAGTTTACCAGGTTGTTAAAGGACTGGTACAAGCCCACAGAGGGATTAGCGCCCGCTGAAGTACACGTGCATGGTGGGGATGCTGCCTAGTAATTGGAAAAGTATATGAAGAGTTTGCAGTCTTGAAGGCTAAGTATAAACTTATAGCAAATCACCTATCACTTCTAGGAAATTAAGTCTCCTCCAAGTTGGTCCCTGGCTATGACCCAGGACAAACTTTAGGGACTGGTGACCAGGAACCCCAAAGTCATATTCCCTGTCTTGGATCAATCTAGCTTAACACAACAGATCACTAGCTATTTGAGCCGCCTAGGGGCCCAGTTTAGGATTTATCCTATGACCAATAAAGTTGAGTATATTGACAAAATGCTTCTGCCTACCAATCTGCAAGAAGTGCAAGTCTTTCTTGGCATGACTAGATTACTACAGACAGTTTATCCCTGACTTTGAAAACTCTAGAAAAACCCTAGTTCAACTGTTGCGTAATATCCCCTTCAAATGGACTACTTGTCAACAAAAGGCCTTTGGGATCTTTAAACAAAAAGCTTAAAGAGGCTCCTATCCTGATATATCCTGACTATGATAAGGAGTTCATCCTTAACACTCATGCTAGCAACCTAGCTATTGGGGCCATCTTGGATCAACTAGATCATGAAGGAGTAGATTACCCTGTAGTGTATACATTTTGTGTCCTCAATAAGTATGAGAAAACTATAGTGTCACAGAGGAAGAATGCCTTCTCATACTGTATGCAGTCAAAAAATTCAGACATTATGTTTATGGAACTCATTTCAGTTTTGTCACTGATCATGCCTTGCTCAAGTGGTTTCAACAGCTCAAAGAACCAGAGTGGTGGTTAGCTTTATGGGCCCTTTTCCTGTAGGGCTATATTTTCACTGTGATATATTGCCCTGGAATCCAGCATCAAAACAATGACAGATTGTCCCAAATGCCTACCTTTGCTCTACACCCTGCTGAAGCTGATCAATTATAAACTAATCAGATATTCTTCTTCTTGGGAGAACAAGACTTAAGAAATTTGAATTCCTCTGTCTAAGCTATCTTAGAACACTCTCATTTGTGACAACCAGCTCTTAAAAAAGGTGCATGAGCAATACCTGCCTTATATACAGCCTAATCTTTGACTTTTGATGGTACTTCAGGCTCATAAGAAGACTAGACATAGAGGCATTGCCAAGACCTACAACTGGCTCCAGAAAAACTATTTCTGGGAAAACCTCTGCCTGCTGATTCCAGATGTTGTTGCTAGTTGCCACAATTGTCAGCTCCAGCAACCTTGAGCTGCCTCTCACAAGTTCAAGCTATTCCCCCCTCAACACACATTTCACACTGTCAGCATTGACGCTGTAGGGCCTCTTCCTTTCTCCTGCTCCAGTTGTCACTTTATCCTAATTGCCTTTGATCATTTTAGCAAGTGGGTAGAAGCCCACCCAACTAAGGACATCACCACCAAGACAACTGCTGTCTTCCTGTTGCAAGACTTTTTCTACCATCATGGCTGACCTCAAGTGTTATTATCTGAAAATGGGACTAATTTCAACTCCAAGTTGGTAACCTCTGTTGTCAAGGCCTTGGGATTTCACCAGACTTTCTCTGCCCCCTATAATCCTTCTACCAATGAAGTGGTTGAGTGTGCAAATTTGAATATGGTTTCTATCATGAGAAAACTCACTGACTCTGATGCTGTAAACTGGGACCTATACTTACCTGCTGCTCTCTTTACTTATTGTCTCAGCAAGCATTGAGTCATTAGGTATTCCCCCTTTGCTATTATGTATGGACGTGATACCACCGCTCTGTTGCTCCTGGGTCCCCCCTACTCTCCTTCATAAGGCCATGAATCCTGATGACCATATCAAAGATCTAGCTAATCACATAATTGACATACAGCCCACAGTGTATACCTCTGTATATAAGACCAAGATGCTTGAGCTCTTTTCCTGTCAATGCTGGGTCTTTTCCTTTGCCAGAGTTCAATATTGGAGATCATGTTCTCTACTATCAGCATAGAGTAGGAGGACGCGCTCATAGGTTAGATACATTATGGGTTGGACCTTTAGAAGTAACCTTCAAATTGCAGGTCAGAATACACTGTGAAACTCCTCTCTAGCAGTTGTCTGTTTGCCCAAGTATATGCCAAGTTCCTCAGTAAGTACATCCCCCTAAGGCAAATCTAGAGGGAGGCAATGTTGTGAATACCGCCATTCACAATGATTTGATTAGTCTTTGTTGGGTTTTTTTGATGACAAATCACTTGCTTTTGCCTTTTTCACTTGAAATGGGTCTGTTTTTAAACTAGGGAATTCAATAGTTTGGTTTCCTAATTCCCTGCAACTTACTTGTCCCACTAATGCTGGTGGCAATTGATCTTACTTTACATGTACTGTTTTGTGGTAAAGCTACAAAGTATATATTATAATTTCTTATTTTTAATAAAAATTAAGTTATTCACATTTTTTTCTTAGTGTTTCCAAGTACTTTGGCGCCTCTCTCTAGACACAA
The DNA here is from genome assembly GCA_014839935.2 of Entomophthora muscae. Lineage (NCBI taxonomy): Eukaryota > Fungi > Entomophthoromycota > Entomophthoromycetes > Entomophthorales > Entomophthoraceae > Entomophthora > Entomophthora muscae. Next base: position 175,810 of record QTSX02004413.1, read on the forward strand.
CTAGTAGATATGAATCATTCAGGGCCTTAAAGTAATTGCATAGCCTTCCCTGTCATCTAACCAAGACTTAGTACAAATCCAATCCTAAGGCTAGGATTCACCACTGTTTGTCTGTGCCGCGTCTCAGAACACAACAATTATAAGATCCAAAACCCAGAAGAAGCTGACAGCATGCACAAAAAAAAGCCTCATTCATCAACAGAATGAAACTCTTTGTTGCTACCCTCATCTGTCCAGATACCAACACCTCTATGTCCACGCTCATTGCAGAAGCTAAGCAAGCAGAAAAACATGCAAATATGGAATATTTTTCACACAACAGCAACCACTCCTCCAAAAGCAATAAAAGAGGCAATTAAAACAGCAATAAGCACCGAAACACCCATTTCTTTAACAACAACAGCAATTCTAATTGAAAATATGGCAATTGCAGCCAGAGCACAAACCACTTCTGACCCAAGAAGAAAGATACTGGCAAAGTAAACAATGCTGAAACAACATCCTGCTATAAATCTGACCCCACATTCTCTGACCTCAAAGGGCTCAAAACAGAGGAACAGGGAAAAGAAGAGGGGGAAAGGCTTAAGTGCTTCTTTCTCCTCTCAAACTGACAATAAACTGTACCAAGGCACAAAATTTGCTACTTGCATCCTGTGTGTTCTGGAATATTCTATCTTTATGAATTTAAAAACTAGAGATTGCTCACAACTTCTTGTCTTCCCATATACTTAAAAATCACATACACACAAATCTTTTTGACTCTGGTTCCAAAGATACCATAGTAAGCAAAAATTTGTAGCAAAGTACAAGATACCAGTTATAGAATCCAACTTCAAATATGCCATAATGGTAGATAAATTAAAAGCTCTACTTGGAGGCAAAACAACTCCCTTCAGAATTGATCTACAAGGCATAAAAACGTCCATCAAAGGACTTTTCATGATCAACATAAAACAAAAAATTGTAGCAGGCATGGACTGGTTCACCTGAGTGAATCACAGTGTATTTTGGAAAACAAAGGCCATAACCATCAAACACAATAAAGTTAGGTTTATGCAAAGTCCCAACAATTGGGGAAGTATTTTAGCTAAGTAGGGTATCAATTTGGTCACTTAGAACCCGGTGAGCGCAGTCATAATGTAATAGACTGTCATCATACATCAAAAGACCTTTGTGTGTACGTTATAACGTCCAAAATTACCTGCAAAATACATGAGTGCATAGTATATGAATGTGTATATAGCTACAAACTGAGTGGAGTGGGACAAAACCAGCATGGGCCAGGAGTACTGATCAGAGGAGTTTGAGATTTTTTGGCTCCTTGTAAAAGTACTTGCCAGTTGGATCATTGTAAAAGTACTTTCCAGTTGGATCATTGAATGGCCCATGCAGTTGATAGTGTTGATGGCCCCCAATCCCAAGGCAGGCTGTAAGGACAGCCAATAAGATAAGGTGGTTCATCTTCTAGTCCTGGATAAGGGCAGACAAAGCTTAGTATCTTTAACTTTCTGAAGGGTAAAAGTCTTGGTTGATTTATGTGATAACAATTGTGGGGTAATTTGCTCAATGATAGCACAAACTATCAAGAAGTGATTGAGCTTTATTATATACTATCATCCTTGGTGGGGCATGAATAGTGAAAAACGTCAAACAGAGAACCCCAAACACTTGGTGCTGTCTGAAATTTCTTTTTGGGATTGGGATTGGAGGGATTTGGCAAGCAATGAATTTCTAATATCTGACTTGCATTGGTTTGATGCTTCTTCAAGCACTTTCATGTACCCAAATTTCACTTCTGCAATTACTTTATTAAGTGATTTGCAGGGCAGCCTGTCAGTGCCATCCAAATTTGGTAGATTTCAAGTTTGGGTAGCACTTTCCCCAAATTTGTTTTTTTGGGAAAATGCCCTTTCTGGTTTCCCAATTTGGAAGTTTCCCCATCTATCAGGGGTAGAAAGTCCTGCTGTGGGGGGTGCACCACCCCCCACTGGCTGGCTGGGTGGCAGGCAAGCTGCCAGGCTGAGTGTGCAGCTGGCTGCGCAGCCTGCGGCTGGGTATAAAACCCACATTTTAAAATATTTGAATTTTTAATTCCCTTTTTAACCATTTGTTGTTTTGCGGCATTTTCTTTAATCAGGGGGAACTGCTGAAACTTTTTATCTTGACTTGTAAGACCAAATGTGCATAAAATGTTGCCTTGCAAAAGGTTATTGTCAGGAATATTCCTGATATTTAACATCCTCAAGGAACCAAACAACCTCATTCTGAGAGACACTGTCTTTGTCTAAGTCATGAACCAGGACAGCTCAGAACATCTAACCAAAGAAAGTATGATCCACATAATAAGATACACTGAATTCTATAACATACAGAAAACCAAAATTTAATCCCCAGAGCTTTTAGCACTCCTAAATAAATACACATATGCATTCAAGGAAGAGCTAACAGACCTACCCCAAAAATGGGAGGAAAAACATGGCATTGATCTATGCATGGTCATGCCCAAACCTGCATCTCTCTACAGACTCTCTCCCATGGAGACAAAAACCCTCAGAACCCATATTGAGGATAACCTAGCTAAAGGCTTCATCCGCCTGTCTGAATCCCCATGGGGGGCAGCAGTGGTTTTTGTAAAGAAAAAGAAGGCTCACTCTGTCCAGTTAGAGGAAAAGAGTTCTCAATTCAAGCATGATGAAATATATATACCCTTTCACTTAGATAGGATCTGTTTACAATACTCTCTGAAGCCAAATTTTTCTCCAAAATGACCTCACCTCAGACTACACCAAAGTAGAAGTAAAAAAAGGACATTTTTTATAACTGTGTTTTGTACAAAATTTGGATCCTTTGAATGTATAATAAACTTTGGGATGATCAACACTACCACAATGTTTGTCACTACAATAGCCAAGAGCTGAACATTCTCTCAAATACATTATGATAACTTGACAATATCATCAAATTCTAAAAGACCAAAGAGGAACACCTCTTATATCTGCAAGGCACTCAATTGAATTACAAAGCACAATCTCTAACAAAGCCTAGTAAGTGCTATTTATAGAAAAGGAACTCTTGATCTTGGGCAAAGAGTCTCTGAGGGTGGCATCAAAGCTGATTCAGATAAAACTAAAGACATAAACAACATGAAAGTTGTGTTGGATCCAGGTCTAACTAGTCCAACTTACCATTATCCTGCCCTTGACTCTTATTTCCATTACTTCCTGTGATAAAGATTCAAGGATTTTTGCCTCCAGGGAGGCAATTTTATGGGACAACACTTTGTTTTCATCCCGCCAACAAGCCATGATATTGACACTCTTTTCCTCTCTTGCTCTTATAGCTTCAATTTCACAATCTGCCCTAGCTTTCACTTGTTGTAAAATTTTGTCAAATCCCACTAACAGGTTCCACATATCCCATGTGTAGATTCGATTTCCTTGTGCAGGATCCCTTCTTTTGCAAAGTGATTGGAGTATAAGACTTTGAACACAGGTTTTACTTCCACCAAAGTCTCCAGGGGAACAGTCTTTGTCACCTCCAGACTTGCCCAAGCTTCCTCCATCAAACTTGTAGGAACTTCTCTCCTGGCAGCAGTAGTTTCTATGCAAAGTGCTCCAAATTTTGCTCTTTCAAACAATAGCAAACAAGACATAATAATTGAAAAAGTAATTGAGGGAAAGCGTTGAAATCAGAAATATGTATATTTTATTAAAATGCTGCTATTTTTGCTTATATACTATTTGGGGCATATTTGGCTGGAAACAATTCTGGTTCCTGAATCAACCTATTATTCATATCACATGGTCTATGAAATTTGAGTCATCCAAACCTAGATCTTTACCTTAAAGATCCCCTATAATTCTCAGCCTATGAGAATTAACCTACACTGAGAAGGAATCACATGACACCATCTATCTCAATAAATCCATTTGGCATGGAGCTTTCTCAGCTCCCAGAGCCAAAACCCTGTGAAAATACACATTCCAAAACTCAGCTATCAATGTTCCAACTGGGAACCTGCTGATCAAACCTTAATACCCATGTACCTTTGCATGTATTAGGTTTACATGAGTTAATTGACACCTTTTCAATTACATTGACTACCCTATGCGGTTAATGAGCTTGGTTTAAAGACACCCATTCTTTACTTGACACATCCAAATCCATTTTTACCCAATGATTAAATCCCCATTCATCATATCTGCAGGTATATTTAATTATCTTTCAGAGTTAGTCAAATTGTTTGCAAGTCACCTAGTCCCTAAGATTGACTCCACCAATCTTGTCTCAAATTTGCTAGTTAGTACTGCCTAACTAACAACCCATATTCTATCATTTTATTAAATATAGATACCAAGTTTCCAGGAATCTTTATCTGAATGATTCCAGTCAAATCTATCTACATGAAATAAACATCAAAAACAGACCAACTTTGATTTTTGAGTATTTATCTGACTAAATACTCAGCAGCAACTGTTTTAAAGTCACACAAGTCCACCTCTGTTAAATAATTTAGATGCTTTCTTGTAATGGTAGCTTACCTAAGGAAATAATAAAAACTACCAGATACTAACCACACCAATTAATGACTAACCAATGTTAATGCTAAAAAGAAATTCATCTGGACACCTGAATGTGACAAGAATTTCCAGCTCATAAAGAAAGCTCTGAATGAAGTGCCAATATTGCAATACCCAAATAGCAACAGGCGCTACAAGCTTGAGTTGAATGCCAGCAACACTTCTATTTGTGCAGTTCCACTCATCTGCCACCCAGGGCTGCAAGACTTCCATCCAGTTATTTACAAAAGTAGAAAAATAATTAGCACTGAGAAAATATACCCTATACACAAAAAGAAATCACTAGCAATAACCCACACATTCAAGGAATCAAGATGTTATATGGAAGGACATTTAAACATCTGAGTACTAACTGACCATAAATCCTTGATCTACTTTAAAACTCAGAACATGCTTGCACTGCAACAAGACAAATGGATATCCCTGCTGGAACAGCTTAATATGGGCATCCAGTACAAAAGGGGGGCAAAGATGGTCACAGCTGATGCTCTATATAGGCTATGTCAGCCAAGAGAGGATCATCCTGACTACCTGGACCCTGACTGGCCCAATCTATATAACACTGAGTATAAAACCAAAGGGAAAGACCCCTTAACACACCAGCTAACTCATGAGGCACTAGTATGAAATGAGAAGCACTTACATGTATCAAATGATACAGTATACTGCATCATCAAGGAAAATCACATCCCCTATATTTCTCTAGACCAAAGGGTTGATATCATCCTCAAGCATCACCACGTACTGGGACATACAAAGCTCTTAACCTATACCTCACCCTAAAGGAAATAATAGTGGTCTAAACTAAAACAAGGAATCATTGATGTCCTAAATAAGTGCACCATGTGTAAAAAATAATCAAGCAAAAAGCTCCACAACCTACAGTTAATCTAGTACCTGACCCAGAACATTTAAGGTTTGGGGCCTGGTTGTATTAGGACTTTCCCATAAGACAAAGCAAAACAACACTTCTTAATTATAGCTGTTGACTACAAAATGATGGCCAATCTTCTGGGCAAACAAGGACCACAAAGAAGAAACAATCAGCTGCTTTATCAATAAAGCAATCATAGCCAACTATGGAATCTGTCACAGATCCTGAATGATTTAGACATTAAGTTGTCACTTAGGGATCAAGCAACAAAGAATTATGTGATTGTTTTATCTCAACCTGGTTTTAATAGGGTTAATTACGTTAAAAATGCCTTAAAAATGGGTGTTCAACACGCCTTTTGAATGCACATCAGGTGCAGGCTTTACTTCCAAGGTTATAAATAAGACAACATATATATTGTCAATTGCCTCCATTAGGCAAGGCACGTGAAACCAATTATTCCCTTACACAGATCTTTCTACTTTACCTTTCCACTCTCCTCCTTTAGGAAAAGTCCTTCTGTCTGTGCCACCATTCCCCTGGTGGAAATTCCCCTGCCTCTTACTATATAAATGCAGCAGTATCTAAATAAATACCAGTTTTGTCATTATGTCCTTATATTCTTCTGTCCTACCAAAGGCTGTCACTATACCATATACAGGTATAGTATCAAGAGTTAGGATCCTGACTAAATTTTTGCAGAAAACAGCACCCTATACTGCTACAAATACAACAGAACCCCAGACTACATTATCACTGATGGAGTCACAGAACTATCAGGATATGTGGTAATGATAACTTAAAATCAGAGAATATAAAACACTTCACAACCTCACCATACAGGACTTGATCCAACAGCAGAGTTAACACCTAAACAGTAGTCAGATCAGAACCCTTAAGAAAATAATGGATATCAAAGCCAGAGACACATGATCACTATATGTGAAGCATGTATTATTAGTATCTTGGATTTGCACCAATCAAGGAACAGTCTAATCACCATTTAAATTAACTATGGATACAACCCAGAGATAGTCAACTGCTTTAACCAACCATATGTGAAAAAACCCCGGGAAAACCTCCCACAGTAGAACAAGCACCAGCTCTATAACACATACACCTCAAAGCTAAGATAGTAGAAAGCAAGAGACTCAAAGAACAAAAGTTTACCTCTGCAGAGAACCACTCCCAATCAACTCTCCTGTCTAGATCCTTGCCAGAAACAGAAAGAAACCGGATTCAGTACACAAAGGACAAGGAAGAGTTATCAAATACAGACTGGACAGAAACACCTACCTGGTCAAGTTCCAAAGCATCAAAGACCCCATCATTAAAAAGTACCACAGATCCTGCCTTTGCTTCAGAAATGGGGAACACTTGACTTGGCTAGGACACACTAGCAAACAACTCCAAGAACATCAGGCAGAAGCTTTCAAGACAAAGCCCCCTCCTGATGTACCAGATTAACCTCTTAAGGGGGGTGTCAAGGAGCTGGATGTACTGGCATTCTGGCTGTCAGCAACATACATAACATTCAGCCATTTCCAGGTTTAGTCCCAATCCAATATTCAATTCTCAATTCCAGAAATAGCAAAAAGAAATATCACAGGACTTTTCCAGGTATCCAGTAGCTTAAATACAACTCACACATGACCTCCCCTATCTTTGATTAAACTTAAGTCCTGCCACAGTGCAAGCTATATAAGTTTAATTATTAATCAATAAAAAATACTTCTCTTCTTCAAATCCATGTTCTTAGCTTTCTTAAAAGCTGCTCTTATCACTATGCTGTATTGCCAGCCATGTTGGTTCCACATTATATGCTAGCTCAATGCATTCTATATAATAAAATTTATTGTAAACATGGCAATTTTTATTGTCATTGTATAATTAGACTGTGTCCATATTAGGGAGCCATTAACACTTGCTACAAATATTGATAGAGTGCATTTTACAGCTTTCTTATTTACCTATTGATAATGATTATTTAAATATTAAGTGAGATTTTGTGAGTAAGTAATAATACAACTTTCAAAACAGAAGGCTCAACTTGCCAGCAAGGTTACAAGTAAGTGGGTTTGTGACCCACAATCTGATTATCCAGTCACTTGAAACCAAGCTAGGAAGTTAACTCAAATTTCCAAATACAACAACATGAACAGAAGCTAATATCCTACAGTGAATACCTTTTTTTGGCGCTTGACTCATTACAAGAATCAGGCCACCCACTTCACCATTCACTGTGTGATCAATACTATCATGTTCCTGCTATCCACAATTCACAATGAGTATATAATACTTATCTCTCAATAAAGAATATTATCCAGTTTCCAACCATTTTTCCCCTTGTAACTTTGCTAAAACAGCACAGTTACAACATTGGTAGCACAGGTTGGTTCTCCATCCTACCTTATCTTGCAAAATGCCGCCTGTTGTCTGTACTTGCCACAGCCAACAAATCCTTGATATAATTATGTCTGTCCTTCTGCTAGACTAGATACTGTACAATCCTGATACCAAGATACCTGTTGGTTTTGTCCTTTATAGAACATGGCAACCCTGCTTGCTGCCTTCAATGCCCTGTCAGCACAAGGTTTTTACAAGCACCTGCCGCCATCCCTGGAGCAACTGAGGATGGCGTCATGCCAGCCTACATGGCCCAGAGACTTTGAAGCGGTGCCTTGGAACCTTTTGCTGGAGCCAACAACAACAACACCAAAGCATGGAGCAATCTGCCCAGATCAAGCTGGCCCAAATGGAATGCCCACAACATTTCTAGATTTCAGAGATCCCCATTCAATTGAAACACAACACTGGTACTTGGTACAACAAGTGGCATGAAGATCATACTGTGAAAGATTGTTACACCTTCAAACAGGACTCTTGGCAAGTTTTTTCTTAAGGACACTACACTCATATCATACGCTAATTAAAGACTTTAACCAAATGGGCACAGTGAAAAAGCTCACCCAAGCTTACAAGAAACTCTAACTACATGCCCCCTCAGATATTGCCTTTGACACCCCAGATACCCGCCTCATATACTATTAAACAATCAAGTTACATGTAATGAGTCACGTGAACCTGGATCAGGTGACAAACCTGCAAAGCCTGTACTGCAAAGTGGAGAAAGAGGAACAAACCTCAAACACTCTTCACAAGGCACAAACAGGAAAACAAGAGAAATCCAAGGACTCCCACACAGGCGAGCGCTCCACTCAACCATCCCCTGGAAGCAATGGGAATAACACTAACCCTAAACCCACAGGTTCAAATGGACATGGAAGTGGGAACAATGGTCAGTCAAATTGTACCCATTTCTGTATCACTGCTACACAAGGCAATTAAGACAAGGAAAGGTCTGTGGAGAGCACTAAGCAAGCCAAGCTCTCCCTGCACAACTCCCAACTTGCCTAACAATGAGTACCAACCCAAGGATTTGGATCAATGCCCAATGATCCAAGTACCCTCAGGAGACCCAGTACTTTACACCATTGTCAGACATCCTAATAAACAGATGTCTTATCCTTTCTGCTTTTGCAGTTACACAGGCTCAGCACTCCTTGACTCAGGCGTAGATCAAAAACTAGTCAACAGCAGCTTTTTAGACAAGTTCAAGCTAACCACTAATTCTTTGCAGATTAGAAACATGGTTTTAGCTGATGAGCATCACATTGCTGTGACAAGATAAACCGACCCTTTTTCTGTCATGCTAGAGAGCCTGCATTCCACCATCAGGGCCCCATCATCAATTTTCCCAAGTTTTATATTGTGCTGGGGCTGGACTGGTTGCAAAGAAACAATCCCCATAAAGACTTGGCAACCTCATTACTGACCATCAAACTTGAAGGTGTTAATCACCAGATCTACCCAGACTCAGTAGACCAGCTCCTGCGTGACCATGTCTTTGTATGCATTACAGAGACCCTGGTCAAAAATAAGAACTTCAAGGTAATTAACTGGGACTCCTGCCAGTACAAGATCATACACTTCAAGGACCACTAAGATACCACTACACCTCAGGATTGCAAAATTTTAACCCACCACCCAGAGATCTTTAAAGAGGCTCTGCAAGGGTTGCTGCCAGAGAAACACATCCAGAAGTCCATCTAACTCAAAGAAGCTGTAACTAAGATGCAACCCATCTACTGCCTTACCCCAAATAAAGACAACACCCTACATGCTTACTTCAAGGAGGCGTTGGAAAAAGGTCTTATCCTCCCCTCACAGTCTCCTTTTGGTGATGCTGTATTCTTTTTGGCAAAGAAAGATGGTACTATGCGCTTAGTCACAGGCTACTGATCCAGAAAAAGTTATTATCAAGAATTGTTACCCACTATCACTCATTGACAACCTCTTTGATGCCTTGGACAGCGCCAAAGTCTTCTCCAAGGTTGACCTAGCAGCAGGCTGCAATCAGATCCGTATTAAGGAGGAAGATATACCCAAAACAGCCTTCCACATTAAAAATGGCTCATATGAGTGTGTGGTACTCAACTTTGGAATGACAAACGCCCCCTCAACCTTTGTGACCTTCAAGAACAAGATATTTTCCCCCCACATTGGAAATAATGCCTTGATATATATGAACAACATTATTGTCTATAGCCACTTGGTAGAAGAACACCACAAAGACTTGTGGGCAGTCTTTACTACCCTGGCACAACATAAGCTGCTAGCCAAGCCCTCCAAATGTAAGTTCTTTTGTGAGCAGTTACCCTTCCTGGGACACATAGTTTCAAAAGATGGCATCAAGCCCAACAGTCAGAAGATACAGGATATTTGCAAAATACCACCTCCAAAGGTCAAGCAAGAACTCAGCAAATTCTTGGGAATGGTTGCCTATGTATGCCGCTTCATATCTGACTGTGATGTTTTGACTGCCCCCTTATTGCCATAACAGGCGCTAAATCCAAGTTTTTGTGGACCCCCCAATGTGACCTTTGCTTCAGACGTCTTAAGGAGAAGCTCACAACAGCACCCATCCTGAAATGCCCCAAACATGATAGGGAATATCAAATGGAGATAGAAGCCTCTGACCCATCCATTGGGGGAGTACTACAAATCAAAAACAATGATGGTGACTTCCTGCCCATGGCCTATGAATCACACAAACTGACAGACGGCAAGTGCCAATACCCTATACACAACAAAGAATTGTTAGAAATTGTGCACTACCTAATCAAATGGTGTTGTTAACTAGAATGATAGGAGGAATTTACAGCATTGATCAACCACAAGTTGCTCATATACTTTAAAACACAAGCAAACTTATCCTGTTGTCAAGCCTGTGAGATGAAACTCCTGGAGAGGTTCAATATGGTCATACAATATAAGCCTGGTCAGGAATTTGCCATGACAGACACACTCTTGCGCCTGTACATCAGAGCCACAAGAGGCAAGAATGGGCTCAACCCAGACTGGCCTCTCCTGGTGCTCCTAAAAAGGACACAGGCTTCCCCCCTGGCACTACAGACATAAAAAAGCAACAGTCATAAGAACAAACATTTATTTGAAGATGTGTATGAGACCTTACATCAAAAAATGACCAACAGAACCATCATCCCTTATGTCCCCACACATCAGCAAGTTGACATAATCCTGCATTACCACAAGGACTTAGGATAAACAAAAAGCTGCAACCTCTGCAAATTTCTCAAACACAAAGTATGGTGTCTGACCCTATACTGGGATGTCCAGGAAGTCTTAGACCAATGTAAAGTATGTGAGAAATTTGCAAAAAGCAATACCCAACCTAAATCAGTACTATCTATTTATTTGCATTTATCCTTCAAAGTATGGGCCCTAGACATTGTTGGCCCCATGCCAGGGAAGCACAATGATGAAAAAATACATCATCACTGCAATAGACTTTGCCACTCAATGGCCAGTGACTCAAGCAGTAAAAACACACACTGGCAATGACGTGCAGCTATTCATAGGAAAAGAAAACAACAGTAAGTTTGGAAAGCCAGAACTCCTGATAACTGACAGAGGCAAAGAACTGACCTCTAAAGATACCAACATATACCTCATAAAGAACAGGGTCTAGAACACAGTGATAGCACCTTACCATCCTCAGGCCAATGGACATGTGGAGTGGCTGAACAGCAGCCTAGTGCAGGCCCTGGTCAAGCTCACTGCAGGGAGACCTGAGGGCTGGTGGAAGCAGCTACCAATTGCATTTCTTGTATAACAGACCTATGTGAACAGATCCACTGGGAAAAGCCCCTTTGAGTTATTTTATGGAACCTAACTCATTATCATCCAAGAACTATCAGGACCTAAGCTGGAAACTACTCAGTAAAGTTCTACCTTACTCAGACCCTCAAGTCATACAGGTCAATAGCAACCAACCAGAAAGAGAAAAAAAACGTCTACAGAATACCTTTGTCCCCATCCAAGACAGACATGAGGTTGGTGGCAAAGTCTGGGTCATGAATACCAACAAGAATTAAACTACGGCACAAGAAAGTGGGCCCTGTCATCATCCTAAAGGTAAACAAAAACAACACTCACCTTGTGCAAGGACTTGGAAAACGCAATCAAGACAAAGTCCTTCATCATGATCACCTAAGACCCTGCAAAGCAAGACAAAAATAATGTGATACTGTCCTACCTGCCACCAAACAACAGTTAGTCCAGTATGGCGCCCAGGCTCCTAACAACCTTCCTGACAATCTGCCCCCAGAGGAGGCTGACCTTTAGTTGAGGGATGACAAAACAGCATGCTTGACCCACCAGCAAGGTTCTGAGTAAGCAGGTTTGATTTGCAATCCAATTATCCAGTCACTTGAAGCCAAGCTAGGAAGTTAACTCAAATTTCCAAATACAACAACATGAACAGAAGCTAATCTCCTATAGCGGATACCTTGTTTTTGGCGCTTGACTCATTACAAGGATAAGGCCACCCCATTCCCCATTCACTGTGTGATCAGTGCTATCATGTCTCCTGCTATCCACAATTCACAATGACTATATAATACATATCTCTCAATAAAGAATATTATCAAGTTTCCAGACATTTTCCCTCTTGTAACTTTGCTAAAACAGCACAGTTACAACATAATGGATCAATGAATCACTGTTTATGACCATTGATTGGCTGGTTTTTCTTTGCTGTGGAAATAGTACATTTTCTGGTATTTATGTGCTTGCATCCAATTGGCTGGTCTTCAATCCTAACACCTGTGCAATAGCATTAGAGATCAACCAATTGGATGCCAGCACATAAATATCAGGAATGCACTATTGCCACAGCAAAGAAAAACCAGCCAATCAATGGTCATAAACAATGATTTATTGATCCACTGTATTATTACTAACCCATAAAATCTGACTTAACATTTAAAGAATCATTGTCAATAGGTGAATATGCAAGCTGTAAAATGCACTCTGTATTGATATTTGTAGCAGGTGTTAATGGCTCCCCAATATAGACACAGTCCAATTATAAAACAACAATAAAAATTGCCATCTTTACAAACAAATTTCATTATACAGAATGTATCCACCATGAAACATTAGCTAAATATCAAGATTTAACCTCTATCTGCAATATACTAATGCAATATTTCATTTGTTGGTCCATAGTTTGTTATTGTTCTTGAAAATATCCATACAGCTAATTGTATGTTACCATATCAAAAGTACAGTATTTTATCAATTATGTGAAATTTAAAAAATTTAAATATAGTATATTAATCAATTGTGAATTGGAAGAAATAATATCATATTTAAATAAGTTGTCACAATTAAAGGGTTTATTTTACTCATCAAAGGACAAGTAAGGGAGGGAATGGGTGGAATGTACGCCACCATCATCTGCGCCTGTAAAAGGGAAAGTATCAGAGGTAGTGGGGAGGGAATGAATGATGGCTTGGGAGTCAAGGTTGAAAGGAGGGTGACTTGGTCTTGATGGGGGGTTAGGGAGGCAGGGTTTGGTGACTGGGAAGAGGCAGAAAGGGCTGATTGCTTCAATTGCTTGTATTATTCTTCTGTCACATATGCAGGCTTGAAAAATCAAATGGATTAGTGTGGGGGAAGCAGGAGTCCTTTCTGGACTTATCACTATCATATGCATAGAAGATGTTGAGTCCTGATAAGTTCTGGACAAATATGGAAGGGAAAAGCTCATATCTCTTCTCAATTTGGGTGCACAGTTCATTGTATGTGGCAGGCTTTGAGAGCCTGAGAGCCAAAACAAAATTGTAGGGACATACATATGTAAGATGTATATCAGTTTGGTTGGTGGGGTAGGGCCAACAGGTATGCCCTGCAGCCCTAAGTTCCTTGGCTGCCCATTCCTGTTGCTCAATCTCAGCACTCATTACAACTGTGTACACGGCTTGTTGGGTAGCCCACTCCTCCAGCATGTCCTTGAGCTCCATCTGGTAGGCATCCCCTTCTGTGGTGTTTGATATTGCTGTGTAATAGTTGACACCTAATGGGGAAACTGTTCAGAAACCCCCCAACAAATTGATACAAAATTGGGCTGTGCTTGTAAATGTCAGATTAGATACGCTTTCCTCCATAATCTGGATACTTGCAGAAATCTTGACATACAACAAGAAGATGCCGTCATTGCACGTCCTCATTGCCCTCCCTTTAATAAAACTAATAATGGTTGCATCTGTAGGGGTTTTTATCCACCAAACTGGGACCAGTGATAACTTGATTGTATAAGATTCTAGCAGCAACCACAACTATGTGCAACCACAAAGTCACTGTTCTCTTATTTTTAAAATGCTGTGGAGTCCCAGTTGGAGACGTACTTGGACCAGGGGCATCCATGGGTCATGTTCTATGATGGCCATCATAAGCGGTGGGCTTTTTCACCATTGGTTGACGTACAGGCATCTAGTTGGGGTCTTTCTGGGAGGGGGGCTGCAGTTGTCATGGGCTTGCAGGGTTACAGCCACAGAGGACTTTGCAAACCCCATCACAGTGGCTATTTCCCCAAGGGACATAAGCATCCCTTGCTTTTCAACTATTTTGCAGAACAATTTCTGGGGTGATCAATTTTCTTCTGTGTCTTTCAGGCTGATTGGCTGGAGGATGGATGTGTCCATCTTGGGAACTGGATGTTGCCATCTGATTGGCTGTTTCTGGATTCTGGCTTTCTTGGGTGACCTCTTGGCTAAATTGACTGGTTCTGGATGTCATTGTTGATATGTGACTTTGGGTTAGCAGCTTCCTGTGTGTGATGGGAAAATAGGGCCATGCTTGAGAACACGGGAGAAAGAACAGACTAATGGGTAGTGCTTGGGGAGGGGCCTGAGGGTTGGGAGTGACCATAGACAGAGGCTTCACTATTGGAAGACCCAGTGTAGCCCTACATGATCTTGTCAAGGCCAGGAACAGCCTTTTTACTTGGCTGTTATTTAAAGAGGACATAATAAATTTTTATTAAAAAATTAAGCTCAAAAGGGGAGTGTATATTTTAGTCAACTTCTATTGTGAAGTATGTTAAGTTAGTGAATATCAGGATCTAAATTTTAGTCGTTTTAAAACAGGATAGGGTGATTTTTGAGTGTGCCTATGATTCCTAAAAGAATCAGCACAGATCCACTCTGGATGCTTTGACATCCTTTTTGAGACACCCATGAATCAAATTTATTTCAAATTCACCTCCTTACTGATTTGAAAATTTGTTCTTGGATTTGACAATCCTGCAACTCTTTATCTGTTAATAATTCCATGCTATCTGTGATTTGTTAGACTTAAGAAAGTACTGAATTGTTTATTGGAATCCTGCATTTCTGATTTATATATCCTTTATCTGTTTTTTGTGTTTTGTCTTTAGTTAGTTGAGTTATCTGCTCCAAGGGGTTTGAAATTGGCAAGCTTAAATAAATCTAAAAAGTCAAACTAAATGGCTGATTTTATTGGATCTTTTAATTTTCCCTCAGCTGAGTTGCCCCCAGGTGTGATTTGAAACCTGGAACAAGGATTTAACAGCCCTGCATTTTTATGTCTAGGCTCTGAACTTGCAGTATGGATCTCACTCTCTGTCTCCTTCCATAGTTGGCCCTTGTGCTGTACCAATTCAGTTTTTTGACCTGGGGGACCTCTTTAGCCTCAGTGGGCACCAGAAGCATTGCCACTCAGTTGTTGTGTTGGCTCCATTTTAAAACTTAACAGAACACTGGATAAAATTCAACCAAGTTACTCCTTGATTTCAATCTTTGCCTTTTATCTGGTTATGGATGTTTATTTCATATCTACCCCACCCATCTACCCGCTTAGAGATTCTTTATCCCTTGATCAGTAGCAGCTAGTTTTGTCAGCCCCTATTTTAGACATACTGAGATAAACTTTCTCCCTATTTTCCCAGAGTTTATGCCATATTTAGATCCCAGCCCAAAGTTTTTATAATTTATGTTTCAGATCCTGTGCTTGTTTGGGATGCCATGGTATAACTCTTGTTTAAAATTGGTGGGTGTATACTTCTGGGAAGTTTAATAAACAAGTAAAGGGGAAATCAAGAAGAGAATGATACTTTATTAGATATGAGTATAGAGTATTAGATAGTATCATGAGAAGCCACATGCCATCCATGTACATTATGGGGCTTTTCCAAGCAGTTTCCTCTTAGGACTCAAATTTTTTGATCCCCTAAAAGATGGGCGAATGATAAGAGTGCTACTAACTCAATGATTAGTTGGGGAACAGGGGAATCACTTTACTGAGGGGGAGTAATCAAATATGTTGCAACACAGCCCATTTCACTCAACAGCGGAGCGGTTTTGCTGGCTGGTTGAGTTGGTATTACGTTTGGTCCCTAGTCCCAATTTCAACCCATATTGCTTGAGTGTATTGTGTCCTGGCTCACCTAGTCGACCTATGGACACTGAAGGTCAAACCAAACCATCCTGCTGGTGAATCCAATATTTCGGGTTATATTCGAGATTTCGCTTCAGACCGCCAGCATCCCGTTGCTGCATTGGCCATTTATCTATCCCCGGCCAAAGTCCCGGTCAGCAGCCTGGATGCCTTTCACTGGTATTCGGGATCTGCTTATATCTGAGTCCGTCTTGTATCAACCTGAGGCAGTTTTGCTTGGCGCCATAGCTTTTGAAACTACTGCATAGCCACTTCTGCTTGAGGAAGGCCTTCCAGATAATTCGGGACATGGTGTGATGTTTGCCTTCCACGGGGCAAGATTTAAGGGTTGCTTGCAGTGCACTGATGGATCCAAGAGGGATATGTATCCGGTATGGGTAGAGTTTATTGATCCAGGATACCTCTACAATCCCTTCCCCTCAACTGTGTGCCGGGTAAGCGTGGTACCTAACCCTATGCAGATACCAAGCCTCTAGTAGCAATTGCACGTCGTCGGGTACCTTGCAGCCCCCACATCCATACTCTATTGCTAGATCCAGTATCGCTTGTCTTAACCAAGGTTTACCCAATAATAACTTTTTATTTTCACAATGTACCTCAGGATCATCTGTAGTGAAGATGATGATATCTGGTAGGTAGATTTTAAACCAGGCAGTAAGTTTTATTTAACTGGGCCAACCTTGTTTTGTTGTTAGCGTGTATATCATGTAGTATATTGGATTGAACTTGACTAGAGTTGGGGATATTTTCCTTGGGAAAAGTTGGACCTTGGCAGCTGGTCGGGTTTAGCGTTTTTTGTACAGGTTTATTGTCAGCTTGGTCAATAAGTTAGCCTTGGTTAATGAAGTCTCTGGGATTTGGTTGAGTTAAGAGGTATGGTTGGTTTAGTGGAAGGGTAGCTAGCCAAAACATTTCTTGACTGGTAAAGCGGTCTGGGAATGGGATGCAGGTCCTTTAATTTGGGATGGGTTGGTTTCCAGCGTGGAAGGGGATATTTTACGCTCCAGCAGGGGGAGATCAGGTATTTTCAAAGTATCCAACTTATTGGTGGGAGGGAGGACTAAATCTTTGACAATCTCCGTATAATTAAGTGGCATGGTTTGGATTGAAGCTGCGGGAAAGGGGAGGGTTGACTAATTAAGGATGGGTAAATGGATGGATGGAGATAGCTTAAACTTCCTTGAACTCCAGGTAATCAAGTAGCCAGGGTTAGGAGTTGTCAGCATTTGGGTTTAACCAAAGCTTTACTCCCAGCAAGGGTAGGTTTGGATAAGGTGAACACCTTTTTCCACCCGAGGGAGGAGATCTTAATTACTCCAAGTTAGGGAATATCTTCCATGGCTTCAGTCGCAGAAACCGGGTCAAGAGGGGGAGGCAGATTGGCTCGCCAAGGCGGATAAATGAGCCGGGGAATTTGGCCATCGCTTTAGATTCCTGGGGGATTTCCCCGAGCTTTCTTCCAGCGATCTATTTGCCATTCCTTGAGCGATGGGTATCGCGAACCAGGGTAGAGCCAAGTTTTCAGTTTTGAAGGGGGGAGGTGAGTTCCAGTGCGGAGGGTATTGACAAACCCAGTTACCGATTGGGGTTAACCTTCCCGTTGCGTTGATCCTGGCCGAGGGAGTTTCGGTGATTTTCGGCGACGTTCGTTTGACCTGGGTAGCTGCCCTGGGCTACTAAGCTTACCGATATCTGACCATCTCAAGTTTCTATAGTTTATTTACCCCACGGGACCTCACTGCGTAACCTCAGTATGGCTTAATTGGAGCTTTAGGGTTTATCATGGGATTTGTATTGGGCGGGGTTGTCCTTTTTAGCTCCCCCAACTCTGAGGCTGTGGTTCAATTGACGAGGGTGCCTTGATTGAGCCTGGGAATTATATAAATTTTTTATATTTTTTGGAAAAGGGGGACCCTTTCGTGCTTGGCTCCAATCTTGATTTTAATAGTGTTGGAACCGAGGGTAAATTAAATGGTTAATTTCGGGATCGGCAGGGGGATTGGAATGGAGTTTATGAAGTCTATTGAATCGATGACGTAGTTTATTAATGCAAGTCGGGTTAAACTTTTCGAGAGAGGTGGGCGGCTGGAGGGGGAGTGTCGCTGCAGCTGAGGGAGGCTGACGAGCCAGACTCAAGCGAGGCGGTGGTGGAGTGGTCGAACGATGCCGAAACGAACGGCATGGAGGGGAGATGGGGTAAGTTGGCGGGGCGGGCCGACTGCAGGCGGTAGGAGACGGAGGACGGGGTGGAGATCATCTCGCGCTGGGTGCGGGCCAGGCGGTCGAGGCGGGAGAGCGAGGCTACATCCAAGGCCACGCTGGAGGCGGAGGGGTTGGAGCGCTGGTACTTGCCGTAGACATACTTTGCGTCATCGACAGCGGTTGGGGTGGAGATGGCCGAGTTGAAAGAGTCGGCGAGGGAAAGGTCCGAGTTGTAAGAGACCATGTCAATTACGGTGTGGCGAGGGGAAAGGATGGCGGGGATCATTTCAGGGTAGATCAGCTCCTCAAAGTATTCGCCTCCGCCGAGGACTTCTACTTCGTAGGGGAAGGGAAGAAGGCGCTTTACTGGAGTGGGACCGGCACTCATCAGGGTGTGACCCTCTTCTGCTAAGGAGGGGTCGGATTCCTTCTCCTTCAGCATGTTGCTGTGGACAATCTTTGTCCGCTGTCTCATCTGCCGCACCATCTTTTTGGAACGTTTCATGGAGAAGAGGCGTTGACGCATCAGCTCATCCATCACTTCGACCGAGGACACCTTCTTCTCGGCAACATCGGTACGGGGGCCACCCCAGGAGCGGGTGTCCCAGGTGAAGATGGAGTAGATGGTGCACCACATCTTGAAGATGGGGGAGATGAAGAAGAAGATGGGGAAGGTGATGAAGATCTTTGTGCGGTTCATGAAGCTGGCATTGATACTGAGAATGAAGTACTTGAGGACTAGGCACGGGAAGAAGACGGCTATTGTCCAGGTTGGCACCACTCCCTTGATGACACCAACCACATACACCATGAACAGCCAGGAGAGCGAGCCTGAGGCATAGTCAAACAGCTTAAGGCTCAGGAGAAGGGGCATGGTACGCCATAGCTTTGGGGTGCAGAGCATGTGGGCTTCGTTGATGAGGGCTCCGAGGTACCAGCGGCGACGCTGCTTGATCAGGGTGCGCCAGTTGTCGGGGGCATCGGTCTTGCAGCGAGAAGCTCCACACAGGCCAATGGTGTGGCCGCGGTCGCTCTCCTCCATCAGCAAGTGGGTCATGTAGCGATCCTCGCCCAGGTAGAAGCGATGGAAGTGTAAGGGCTTGCGCTTGTCGAATTCAATAAAGTACTTTGGGGCCACGGCCTGCATGGCGCGGAGGCGAAGCAGCGTCAGGGCGCCCGGCAGACAGGTCACGGAGCCGGAGAGGGCCTCCAAGCTGCGAGCAAACATCTGCCCCTCGAGGTACTCGGAATCCTGGAGGTAGTGGAGCAGGTTGGGGGATTCTGAAGTGCGGCAGGTGATGTACCCAGTGACGGCGTTCATGCGGGGCTTGGAAACCAGGGTGGAGGCGAAGTTGTACACGGCATTGTCATGAAGAATAACGTCGGAATCAATAAACATGAGGTAGGTGTTGTCGAGGATCGCTTCGTTCTGGCCATAAATCTCGTTGACAATCTGGAACCCTTTGCCTTGAGTGGCCGACTTGCCCTCGTGGGGGAAGCGACAGATTGTCAGCCGAACCCCTTCCACCATCAGCTCCAAGCGAGGCGGGAACAGGAACATGCCGCCATCGTCCCCGGCGGATTCAATCTCGTTGCGCCATTGCTGATGCACGTTCTTGTTGAGGATCTTAAGCCGCTTGAGCAGGGACCAGTACAGGGGAGACTCCTTCTCGTCGTCAAATGCCAGCAGGACATGGAGCTTGTGGGATGGGTAGTCGGAGCGGATGGCTGACTCGACGGCGCGGAAGAGGGGGACGGGCTCCTCGTTGTAGATGGGCATCATGATCACCACCATGGGCTCCTCGCCATCCTTGTTCTTTATGCCGGCCTTTAGCTTCTCGCCGCCAAAGCCAAACTTGATGACAAAGTACAGGCACGCCAGCACGGGGGCATTGAAGAACACGATGTAGGAGATGGTGCAGGCATAGAAGGAGAATTCCATCAGCCAGGTGGGAAACTTTGGTGCCCAGGTATATGGGATGGCGTTGAGAATCAATGGCAGGAAGACCATGCGGATGGCGGTGAACGTCAGGACCACCACCGACGAGAACAGGAACTTGGGTATGGTTTTGGATTCAAACACCACAAACAGGAACACGTAGACGAATATGGCAAAGTAGATGACGTAATCCACCAAGGCCAGCACCAGGAAGAACATTGTTGCGGCTTGGGCCGCCTTATCGCCCTTGAGGGGCTCGGCCACCGCCTCTTGGATCTGACCAAGCGCAGTGCCGAACCCGATCAGGGCCCATAGGATTAGTTGCATATTAAGGGAGGGCATCTGCTCTCGTTGGTGGCCTGCTCCACCCTTTATAGGCGTGGCGATCGCGAGCGTAAATAACAAAGCGATGAGGTTCTTAAGACGTCTTCGGACAATTCCTGGTTGGGTTTGAATCTGGGCTAGGCATTCCCCCGTGATTGTGGATTCCTGCCAAGAGTGGGTCGGAAATCCTTGACGTAAAATGTGCGTGCAGGTGCACATTTCCCACGCGAAGTTGTTGCTCGAAAATCAATTGACATATTGCGGAGGGCAGTAGGGTTCTGAGTCTAATTCCGCTGCGGGATGAGGCCCTGGATGCACGTTGGTTTGTTTCGGTATCCACCGATTGCGGTGCTCGGCCAAATCAGAGGTGAGGGGCAAGGAAAACCCTCACTCATCGTTCTGTCCACATATCCATCGGAGTTTTGTCCAAGCGAAGAAAGCTTAAAAACCTAGAATCCATGCTTAGCACCTTGCTATCCAACAATTGGTAGCAGGGTTTCTACCCTTGCCTTTTACATGGAAATACACGCTTGATCAACAAGCACGCCAAACCATCCCCTTGCCAAATAAGGAAACTATTTTCTTCCCAAAAAGGAAGTCAATCCCTGCCACTTCCACCCAAAATCTGAAACTTATCTACTTCCCAACAAGACATTTGCCTTTTTGTTTACCATCCAACACATGCTCGGAAGAAACCCATGCCTACCATGCGTAATTACCAACCCACACATTTATTCCTTAAACTTAAACAACTCCCCTTAATTTAACACAAAATTACCCACTTTTTGGTTTCCCACTAATGAAGCTTAATCACTACATGAGTCCCCCTAAGCCGATCACCTAGTTTCATTCACCACCCTCGTGGTTCCTTTGGAAACTAACAGGTTCAATCAAACCTTACAAGGTTACCCACTTGAGCTTAATTGCCATCACGGCTTAGAACCCATCCCCCACCACTTCAAGCCCAGCTTGAGTATTTCCTTCATATTGGCCCAATCAGTATTCCGCCTGCCTCCCGAGTAAGCTAGTTTATCCAATCAGCTGTCTACCTCGCAACCAATAACATATACTCCAAAACTTCACCTTTCCCCCGCAGCAACGTCTTTAGAAACTCGAATCAAATCCACCGATTCTAGATCCCATTCATCACATCCCTCGAAGATACTTGTAATTTAAATGTATATTCGAAGTTGATTTTAAATCATGGCTACATTATGAAAGCTTGCTTTCTATAAGGTTTCATCTATACATACCATGACACCTTCAACGGCTAAAGCTTAGCATGCATTCATGAGATTAGAATATAAGTTACTTTAACCTGATACAATCTAACTTTGTCCCAGACAAACTCAATTCGACAAGTATTCATAACCCTTGCTTCTAGCTATAAGCGAAGGAATCCTTACTGTTTTCTAAGTAAATTATCTGATATCTCCAAAAAAAACTCATGATTGTTCACATGGCAATCATATTTACTAATTTATCACTTCACCCCCAAGCTTACGATATACCGAAAGAGATCATGATATCTTCAGTAGAAGCCACAAGTCGACCTCGATATACGATCATCTATTGGAGCAGCGGCAGATGACGCCAATCCCAAAATTTTTATTTTACATCCTCATCCTATATAATAGCATAAATAACTTCTCAAACTGAATTATATCCAAGATAAAGGAACCGGGAAGGTACAGCTTCAAGCTCATCCCAAGCCCATTAAACCCCACCAAAGATAAACTTCCCCCAGATCGAGATTTTATAAAAAAACATTTCAACGTTGAAGATTACTGAACTGATAATAACGCCAGCCCTCAAACTAAACCCAGCAACGATTATGGAGTTGACAGGTTCAATCTGGACTCCGATCGTATCGTGGAGTTTAAAACTATCTCCTGAACTTTACTATCTCTAACCCAAATTTACAAGTTTCACCCGTTAAATCTGTTCACAGCATCAGGGTACTTAGGAAACTCCACCCCTACATCCCAGATGTTTACCTAGGGATCCTCTTTGGAGAAAGTATGAAACCAGTTTGGAGAAATTAATTATCAAAAGTATTGATCTTTACCAGTAAGAGGAGCTGGCGTTTATCGCCTAGGGGTACCCACAGGGTTAACTAATGGATTCAATGCCGTTTAGTCTTCTTAGAAACCAACTATTCTCCTGGGGATAGATTATTTAAGCTGACTTAATTAGGTTTAGAACCATTGTATTTGGAACGGGTTCCTGATCACTATAAAGAATATCTTTGCCCGCCTAACCAGGAGTACCCCACCGTAGGTACTTGGTGTGTAAAGAGGAGGCTTAACGGAACCAAGTTCACAAGCGAAATATGAATTCAGTTGAATCGTGTAGTAGAGGGAATCGGGGATATAGCGTTGATGGTGATCTGGCTTCGTAGTCCAGAAGTGGTCAAGTACAAGATCCCTGTGGAGTTTTTTTCTTGAAAGTCAAGGGACGACAATTGTGCTAAACCCAGATAACCTTTTATTAAATCTCCCATGTCAACTTTATTCTCTGGAAAGGGGATTGTGTTTGCGCCAGTTAGCTGGCCAAGATCTTCGCTGGGTACTGGAATATGCTACTTATATTCGATATACTGGTCCTTTGGGGAAGAGACAATCATGCAACCGAGGTTCACCCCAGTCTGGGTGCTAATCCCTATGAAAAAGCTATTGTTGAGGTTCACTTTTTAGGGATCTTGCTTTGATCCCTTGGTTTTGTTTTCAACTCCCAATCTACTGCCTATACCAATCACCCGTTTAAATTTTCTTCGTTTGACGTAAGCTGTAGCCTAATGATAAGGGATCTTACCTATAGTTTAGTTACCCCCTTTTCAGAAGAAGCTGGTGTTGCAACCGAGATTCCCCTATTGCCTGCCAATGTATCTCACAATACACAGGGGGCACTCAATGTGTTGTCCCATGATGTATCTAGCGACATGGATCAGCTTGAAGGTGAGACCAAATTGTGGGCACTATCTCCTAAACAGGAGCACTGCCAATTTGACTTTGCTGATCCCCACACAGGTTATTCCTTGGCTTTGAACCTTACATGGAACCCACTACTGTGCCACCCCCTGGTGGCCTTGTGGCTTCCCCTCATTTTATATTAGTCATAATACTGATTTGTAAACTACATCTTAAGCTATTCATTCTTGCCCTTTCTATTGGACTGTTGTCTTCCCCAATCAAATACTGAACTAATATTGGTCTGGGTGTAAAACTGGGTTGTGGTAGTAGAATACCACCTCACATCTTAGGGCCAGCTGGTAAATCTTGCTGGATACCTCTACTGCAGGTTCTTTTATATTTCTATCTATCCATTGGCCTAGGGATAATCCTGGCAGGAACCCTGATCATGTATACATCCCATTTTTGAGATTGTAAGAGATCCTTTCTTTGCTCAGATTACTCCAGATCTGTTAACAAGGATCAGAATCTTGCAACCATTTAACTCCCCTACCCAATAACATATCTCACAATACACAGGGGGCGCTTGAAGAGATGCCCATGATATAACTAAGGGCATAGGGCTTCTTTGGGCAATGTCAAATTATGGGTATTATCTTCAAATTAGTAGTGATGCCAGTTCAACCCGCTGACCCCTGGATTAATATATTCCAGGCCAGACCCATCACAGTGCCACCCCTGGTAGACTTGTGGCTTCCCAAAACAGTATATCAACTATGCTATTCTCCAATAAAAGATCATCTTACTCCTATTATTGTCCTTTATAATCAGACTGATTTCCCCCATCTAAATACAGAACTATAGCTGGCTCAGCTGCACAAGGGATAAACCCCCATATTAGAACTATTTATCTGCCATCCTAACAACATCTCTTCTTGGTCCACAATTCCAAACACTTCCTTAACTTAAAGCTCGTAGCTGGGCCAAAAAATGAGCCATAGAGCACCAAATTGATTAGAATTGGTTATAAGGGACCAGGAGGGTGTAATTAATGAATCAGATAAAAATTTCAGAGTAATGTGATCAGTTTCAAGACCCTACCAACCCAACATTACCCCTAAAACAATAAAAATTGAGCCCCAAAGTCTTAAACGTAGCTGGTAAGCACCCCAGAAGAGCTTGCAATCAAGGAAACAAGTGGGGGTCACTAAAAACAGCTGACTGAGGTAAAAACCAACCCCCTCCTTACAAGTCGCTGTGCTTGATCCAGAACCCAACTGGTATAGCCAGGAGTAATGGTAGACTTTTTTAAACCCCAAATTAAAGCACAAGGGATGTGCTCATTGATTCCAGATTTGAAATTGTAATACCCTCCATGTACAACTTTCAGTTATTGCTCTTGTAAGCTGAAGCTTGATGCAGGCCTTGCTTCACTAAGGTCATGCTTGTTAACTAAAGCCCTGAGAGCCATAATATCAACCATCTATAACCTTCAGCCCTTGCTCTTGTAAGCTCATGTTTGCTGCTGTCCTTGCTTCACCCAGAACTAAAGTATCAAGGCATATTCCCTGACTTGATAAAACCAAAACCACCTTTACAAAGCTCAGCTATTACTTTAATTTTTCCTACTTTTGTGGGAGCAAAGTGTTCATAATTTTATAATGAATTCCAAAGATATTTTCTGGTTTGATTGATTTTCATTTGAGAGATCCTAAGGGTTCCTGATGTTGACATGAAGAATGTATTGCAACCAAGTTTAACACTGCACCTGTAGATTTATCTGTGTTGGATACAGGAATTTCCAGCTCCAATTACCATTACTTTTAAATTGCAGACTTCTACCACTACATAGTTCAAGGTAAAAAAACTTCAGAGGGGTTATCCCCAGATTGGCTACCCTTTGACTGATTTCCTCACTTCTTCCCTCCACTCTGCTAACATTTGGACCCTCTTGTTCCCTTGACTTCAGTCCTTCTATCACCCTACTGGTGGCATATCCTATTTGATATAAAATTCTGTAAAAAAACCACAAATTTAATCAATCAAGTCTAAATTGAACCTTTATTCTCAAGGCTAAGGCCCCTACCTTACCAAAATGATCCAAGTTAAGCTCCACAAAATCAGCTTTTACCTCGTCTAGTGATTCACTCAGAAATCTCTTAGCTACCCCAAGATCTCCCCAATAGTCTCCCAGGGAACTCTAAGGGAATTCCTTCTTTAGACAGCATCTCTAGCTCTTGAAATACCAAAATTGGCCCCCTATAATCTGAACCAAGCAGAAGTAAATGAAACTGAAAGGTAAGTGGGCCAAAGTCAACCAATGCTAACAAGTTTTTATCCATTGCTATATTTTCCTTTTATATCCCATCCAGGGGAGTTCAGCTGAAACCCCTCCCGGTTTATGATCCTGAACAGATGCCCTGAAAATCCTTGTTGATACCCTTATTGACAAATCCTGATTGGGATTTGCAGGAAAGTGCTTCTCTTTATCCCCCAGGAAGGATTGATGTTTTTCCTGGATCATCTTGGTTAATTAGCTGGGCATTCTTGTTATAGCTAGGATTTTTCTCATCTATCTCTACTATAATGACCAACTAGTAATTTAATGATCTATGCTTTTCAGAGTTCCTGATTAGATCAAGCTGATCAAACATAGAGATGCTGCCACTTCTATTCTACCATGCCTGATTTATTGACCCCGCAATGATTAACCTTTCATCAGTTTTGGGAGTTTGATTGCCTTAATCTTGTACCACATCTTGAAACTGTCCAGGCATCTTGATCCATGGAATCACTTCATGCTAACTCATCCCTGGGGTTCAATTGATTGTTTCATGCAACACCAAGTCTTGATAACTGCCTTTATGAGTCCTGCCTTTATTATGTTAGTTGGTTTGACCTAATCAATCCCAGGGATCATAACTTATCTATACAGATACCTGACTTCCCCCAAGAATTCTTATTTGGAGGATCCTTAACCCTATCTATACAAATACTGAAATCCACCTCATGATTTTAACAGCTATAAGTGATTTCATGAAACTTGTTAGGACCCAGAATGCCCTAGATAATCAGCTAGCCTGTCTAAAGATAAAACAACCAACAATGTGGAAAATATTGCCAGCTGTCTTCCTCAATGAAATCCCCCCTTCCTGATCACAAATAGCCTGGGGTCTGCAAGGACCATGTGCCGTGAAACTCTGGTATTAAGTCTAAACACAAATTTGGGTTCATTTACTATCCAGAAATGGTAAATTGGGAGGGAAATTGTGTGATTGGGCACTTGATTGCTTGTGGGTTCTAATCATAGCTGTGGCACCTTGGTATGCTGCAGCCCAACCAAGTTTCCTGTTATGCTAGCCAATAATTATCCATTCCTAAGCTCAAGTACGCAATTCCTGGGCCAAATTGCCAGTTTGGCTGAAAATGATGCCACCAGATCTCTGGTGGCACAAAAGGCTAATTATTCCCCAGTAAGTATAAATAGTGAGGAGGAGAAGCCTTCCTCATTGTTAAAATATTAAATAAACGGCTCTATGCTAGGACCTATTATTTTCTTGTAGGAATTATCTATCTTTGTACCAATATAATCATTCTATTTACATCTATTCACAAATCTACTACACAATACAACCGCACTAACTGTTCCCTCTTGGCTCTTCTCCTGTCACTTTGGTTAGCCACCTTGCTCCATTGACTTAGAGTTCTTCTACCCTCAACACCTGGATCTTTTTCATGGTTACTCTAGGGTGCTAATTTTGTCTATCATGAAGGAGATCTCTTCCACTCCTCCCTTGCCCAACATGACTCCTGCCCAAGACTTCAGCAAGTTGGGGTTTGTTTACATCACAGTATTGGGGCTGGATAATCAGATTATGCCCCATACTGGAAGTTGGTGTCTCTTGGCTACATCTGTGAATCCTATTGTCAGTATCACATCAATTGTGTATCTGGCCTTTCAGGCCCGGCCTGCCTCCCCTGTGGGAGTCCAGCTGGACTCTGGTATGGGCTGTGACAACGTTGATTGTCTGAGGTGGCTGTAGATAGTCACAGTATCTCACACTGCTCAGGGAGCGCTCATGGAGTTGCCCTGAGATGTATCTAGCAACTTAATCCCTCCTGCTGTGAATGTTGAGGTATGGCTAATAGCTTCAAATTAGTAGCAGAGCCAATTTAGACAACAAATCTTTGGTGAAATATTTGAACCACAAACCATTATTGGGTCATGCCACCCCCTTTTAGACTGGTGGCTCCATTTTGCAATGTAATAGAATTTATTTCTAAATACAGCTAGCATGTTATGCTTAATCTCTGTCAATCAATTCTGGACTGCTTTCTTACCTGATCTAAGTGCTGAACTTTGATCAGCCAGCTGAAAAGTAATAGGGCTGAGACCTTGATAACGGCACCGCATATCTTATCTTCAACAAAGTTATAGATCCTTAACATTCTTCTCCCACTTTTAATATAAAAGGCTCATTTCTTGACCAGGTTGCCTCCTGTGACCATACTAAAGTCACATTAGGCTGTGGTTTCACAAAGAGGTTGAATTGTGATGAATTTCATGGTTTGAAATTCAAAACAATAGGATTGGCCTAGAAAAGATTTTCCAGTGTAGTAATGGATTACCCAGGAATCAACTAAGATGTACTAATTGAGGGCCAAATAAATCATCTCAACAATTCAGATCATGAGACTAGGTGTCTCAAACGCAATTTATTAGCTAGGAAGGCTAATTAATTGATCTCATTGAATATGATTAATCAGGATTTAATTGTAGGGCTGAAATAGACTTGACTGTGTCAAGTAAAGACTTGTTGTCTTCAAACAAATCATTTAACTGGGAAGGTTAATTAATATATAACAGGGAATATAGTTAATGAGGATTCAGTTATATTATTTTAATTTCCTTGACTATGTCACAAAGTTTAGTTAAGATTAACCAAAAGTAAACCCCCAAATTGTGGTTTAAAAACACTCTTTTGGAAATTTATTGGGTTAGAAGAACTGCCGCACTGCCTAATTGATCTGTAAAGTGCCAAGGCGCCGCCCAGTGGATGTTTAAGGAGCTGGGGCGCCGCTTGGAAAAGTTCCTGGATGCCGCAGTGGTAACTGGTTTGAGTTTAAAAGTGTTTTGATGGGGTTTTAATGCAAAAAAACCTGTTAATGCAAAAAATGGCTAAATGTAGACAATGCTGTCTAGGCATTTAGGATTTATCAGCTGGTTCCCAGTTGGAACAATGATATCTTGGATCAGGAATAAATATATTCCACAGGGTTCTGGCGCCAGAAGTCTGTAATGCTTCAAGCCAAAACAATACATTTACACAGAAGGAATCAGGTGATTCTGGAATGTATTAGGACCCATTCTTATAGGTTAAGATTGTGAAGATCTTTTTGATAAAGATATTGATTGGATGACATCATTATTTCATAGATCACATGATAGGAATCCAAGTGTGATTCCAGAACTGGAGGGGTTTTCTGCCAATTATACCCCAATTGGTATAAAATAAATACATGATAATAATAAATAAATATGTTTACGTTTGTGTATAATGGTCACTTTCCCCTCAATTATTTTATGTTTTTAGCTTTTAACTGAAAGAATACTACCATGGAATGAAAGAGATGATCTGCAGCTAAGACTATGGGAAGTGAAAAATGTGGAAGTGATCACCAGATGGTGAGAAGTTTAACGCCAAGATTGCTTTCCTGGAATCAAGGCTCATCAAAGCTTATATAAAGGATTCCCCGTCAAACTGTAAAAGAGTCAGACCAGGATAATAAAAAACAAGTATGATTTTCTTGGATCCTCTACACCACCATTATGTAAAAGTGCTGATATCAACTCTTTAGTAGCCATACCCTACTTTCAATAATAGGAACCAGAATCTAAAAATATGCCTATATATAATTACTTATAAATTATTTTTAGTAGATATTTACAATGAAACAGTATAAAAATGTGAGATCTTGCTAGAATTATCTGGGTATAAATTTACATGTGGATTAAACATGGCTCTAAAAAATAACAGGACTAATTACTAACAGCTGTCTCATAGTTCAAGCCTAACTTCATACTAAGTTTGTTATAGAATTTATTGAAGACGGTGGTTTCAGCCATCTAAAAAGCCTACAGCTTGCTGATGATCAATCAAAATAGTTTAATAGACCATATCAGAGTTACCAGTTGAGCCTGAATTGCTAGGTCAACACTAATGGAGAAAGTTTTTTGTGAGAATTCAGAAGTGTATTTTAACCATTTCTGAAAAATGTTATTAACTTTGGTATCTATAAAATTATAGCATATCACACCTCACCAGCTGTATTGTTGAGCAACTTAGGTTATTGTTGGTATGTTCAAAGCTACAGATAGATGTTAGCTTTATCAATGTACTCTACCTAATCCTATACAAGAAAACTACAGACTGCAATAGAATAGAATTTTGAAGATAATTATGCTTATTGGGACTGTAGTACAATCTAGCCAGCAGCTGCAATTTATCCAGGTGTAACTAAGAACTTTTTCTTATCCTTTCAGGTGTTTGTATCAATATATACTGCAGCAACCCTGCTTCTTGTCTTTTTAGACAGTTATCAGTGGCTACCTTTGCAATAGGCCCATCTTTGCTGGCTGCACCTATCCTGATTGGTTGTCCTTGGCATGTGTGCTGCTACTGGCCTTATCAAGGCGTACATGGCACTTCAGCTACAGCCTACACTCTTCTTGAGCTAGCCTACTGGCAATTATTGCTTGGCTGTATCTTATGTGCTTATTATGGCGCTAGGAAACTACGCTGTATTTAGTTGATGCTTATAAATGTCATTGTTCAGTCTCCTCCATTGGAAGGTAGAATTCCAGTATTCTGTTTCCAAGGCTTAATTAGGTATCCTTTTCTGGCTGACAAGCCTTCTGCTTATTAATGCAGCGGTTTGAATTGGGGATTATATGTTATATAATAGCAGACTTGATCCAATATCAACTTGTGGATTATTTCCCTTGTAATGCTGATCCAAACCAATAAAGAACCAATTATACACTGTGTAATGCTGATCCAAACTTGGTATTTCCTTGCTATTTGCACATCATTTGTTTGATATATTCATATACACCCTTTCAGGCTGGACAGGACTAAATTGATAAAATGTCCAGAGGATAAAATGAGAGATATAAAATTGATTATCTAATGGTTATAAGGCGTATAAAAATCAAATCAAATATAATAAACTAGTAATTATATGGCGTGTAATCACTACACATATAGAAATGATAATCAAGTTATAATACAGTGTATAATGTTGCATCTATTATGATAAACTAACAATTACACAGCATATAAATGCCTTATCAATTATAATAAATTGATGACTATACTGTGTATAATTACTATACTTAATAGAATATAATCTATTAATAATATGGTGTGTAACTGATAAAGATCTGTGTGCAATTATTAGCCTAATCATTTGTGGTCAATCAGCCTAATCTCACACATATATACAGTTAAATAATGAAAAAAGAACTGGATGATCCTTGAACTTATTTTTTTAAAAATAATTATTTTACTATATGGCCAAAATACATGATGCTCATTTCATTTGAGGATTTTTGTTATACTTTGATTAAGCGCAATAGCAAAAGTAGAAAATTTCTAGAAAATATCAGCTGTGCTAATGCCATCTTTAAAAATTTTACCATATTTCCAATTTGACAGCTAGATTTCAGATCTTTTACCAGTTTTCACTAAAATGTCACTACTTTGCACATATATCTACTAAAGAGTTTAATTTAAAGATTTATAAAGCCCTGAAAAATTATCATCTTTTAAATTTTTTATTTTGTTTCCTTAATATGTATTTTCAGATCAAAAGTGATTTTCACTGCTCTTCTTAAATAAATATATTCTTCTTTTTGACTTGATTCCTTTAGTTTAACCAAAGCCAATTAATTTTACCATAGTGTTTTTTAAAAAAATTAATAAATGATTTTCTTTTCTAAAATATCTTTTTATATGCTCTTTTGATTATCAATTCATTTTTAATACCATATCTGTAACATAATTTCTTTCTTTAAATTAATCCTCATAAATTTGGGTCAAATTAGTTTTAAAACAGCTAAAGAATACCAATGTCCTCAAGGCTTTTAAGTCTTCTACTAAGCAGAAGGAAACTCTTTTCTCCAATAAAGCCACCTGCCAAAAGAAGCCTGCTCTTGTGAGAAGCCCATAGTAAACTCCAGCTCACTCCAATTTGGGTGAGAATTCTGATGATACAGTGACCTCTCAAAGTCTTTAAAATTCTTCAACAATGAGAATATCATCAAGAAGATTCACCCCCTAAATGATAATCCCCACAAAGGTTAAGTTTCATAAATCTAAGGAGAACCAAGGTAACCAACCTTCTTCTTTCATCTCCTCTGGATCTGGCTTATTGCCCTAATACAATTAATTCCCTTGCTTTTACTATGCTTCTTATGGCCCCTGGGACCCCATATAGACCACAACAGTTTTAGTGTTGATTATAAAATTAAAGACTTCAGCAGCTTGCCCAAGCACTTTCCTGCCATGAGTTTTAAAGGGATCTTGATATGGTGATTAAGAAGTTTATTTTTTGCTTAAAAAGCTCAAAATATGGCTTCAAGTCCAACCACAATGCCTGTGAGAACTACTACTGACCTGTCCATTTAATTAACAAGCACTGGTATATATTGTAATCTATCAAGGACAATTGCTACTGCACTATTGTTACAACCAAGTTTCCAGACTTTCCTGCCAACATATCTTACAATACACAGGGGGCGCCCAACAAATTGCCCCTTGTTGTATCTAACAACATGGGCCATTCTGATAGCAACATCAAATTGTGGGTACTTCTTCCTAATTAGGAGCGCTGCCAATCTGACCTGCTGATCCAGCACAAGTTTTTCCTTGGCTTTAATCTTTACATGGAGTGTTCCACCATATTACCCCCTTGTGGCCCGGTGTCTTTTCCATATCATATATTAATTGTAGTGTTCTACAATAAACAATACCTTGTTCTTATCATTCCTGTCCTTTCTATTGGAATGCTGTCTTCCCCAACTCAAATACTGAATCCTCGTTGGTTCATTTGCAAAAGTGGTTGCAGCTGTAGGTTCACAACCTACCTAAAAGAAAAATTCCCCCAAGTAAGGACTGAGTACAAGCTGTATGGCTACTCCCCATCAAGATAATTTCCTGCCAATCTCCAAGGGGGACATCCCTGATGGGTACGTTATTTACCAAGACCAGCTAGTTCTTACAAGTGTGTATAACTGTCTCTGCCTTGGACAGCGTGATGCCAGGGTCACCCCACTCAGTCAGACCTTTCACAGTGCATGCTCAACCTCCAGCTGGAATACTTTGTGGGTGGGGTTGAAGGGGCCAATATTTTCAGTTGGCTTCACTCCACCAAAACCCACCTCTGTATCTGTCAAGTACCTGAGCCCATGTGGGTTGCCACAGCGTCTGGGCGCCTCACAGGGCCCACTGGTATGTGGTTTACCAACTGGAACAGCCAAGAAATTGAGGTCACCTGGGCGGCATTTAGGGACGTCATAAAGTCCTGCTACAGCAAAATCTTCTTGTCTATTGTGGTGGGAGCTCCCCTTCTAGAAAGAAAACATACTGGCTTTGTCCCCAAATACCTTGCCGCCTAGCAGCAAGCTCTTGCTGCTTCCCCTGAAGCTGTGACTGACAGAAACGCTATACTTCTGACCCTAATAGTCAATGAATCAAGCCCAATATCTGTAAGTGGGTCCCCATAGGTTGATGCACCTCCAATGATGACTGTTACAAAGTCATTGTAAAGGCCAATTACCAGGCTTCAATGGGCTTTTGATGCACAAATGATGATCCACCTTAATCTTGTGCAACACCTGACAGCACCCACAACCAAGTAGGCTGCTGTCAGCCACTCCAACAGGAAAATGGGGTAAGCGCCCCTGCAAGGGGAAATCCAATTAGCACTAATTGAGGACCAGGGAAAAGCCTGGGGGTTGTAGTTACAAGAGGTTCTACAACCCCACTTGACCCTCACTCTCAATCCCTCCTAGAAAAGAATCCCTGCGACTACAGCATCTGCAAAGTTGAAACCCTCAATGTCTTCCAAGTTCATAGTGATGACCCCATACTTCAAGCCCACTCCCTCAATAAAGTAACCTGCTTAGCTTATCCCTTCTATTTTTGTGGGAATACCCACAAACTATTGGTGGATGCTTGGGCTAACTACACTATGGTTAACCAGCTGTTTGCTGATTCTTAACAATTAAACCGTGTGCCAAGCAGATTCAAGGCAGTATAAGTAGCTGACTCCTGTATAGTGGCAATTACTCATGAGACAGTACCCTTCTCCGTGAGAATAGGGAACATCCAGGTTAAGCTCTCTGGGTCAATCATGACAGGGCTCAACCACAATGTAATTGCTGGCCTTGACTGGATTTGTCATAATTGTCCCTACATCAACTGGGATACATCTGTTTTTACCCTCAATAGAAATGGGGTGAGTTTTCATATATATCCTACCAAAATGAGCAAGTTACTCTACAATACTTTCTTTGCCATAATAACAGAAACAGTCCCATACAATTTCAAGGGGAGAAAACTAGACTTTAACCAATTCTCAGCCAAAGTTATCTGCATTGAACCACCTGTGGCCCCTTCCTTGACCACTTCATCTTTGCTA